>OX457030.1:1122708-1274295 GCA_949752745.1 Protula sp. h YS-2021
TAAAAATAAGGTGCTGATATGAGCGATAATTGGCGATAATTGCTACCTGCATAAGTATATACCAAACACTACGAATAAGACTTGATCATATAATAAAATTAACATCCGGGTATGATCTTCCTTTTGTCCGGAATTTTCCCACTGTCCGGAAGAAACACCTTTTGGTCCGAAAGAAGCCCCACCCTGTTCTCCCTAAGTGAGAGGTAATCTATGTACTATGCCGACTGGTGAAGTGACTGGCTCCATCGTTTAATTATAAAAGCTTGAGTTCTGATCCATACCCCCTTACCCTCTGTACCCCCCCCCCTTCCCTCTGTACCACCACCCCCCCCCCCCCTCGCTACCCCCCTTCCATCCCAGGTGTCAATATCCGTCGGCGAAACAGGACATTACCTCATGACCAACTCTCAAAGGGTTCTTGTCGGGCAGAGGTGTTTTAACTTCGACAAAATCAAAATATTTCCAAAATTTTCTGCATTCAAATGTACTAAATGTCCATGAAAATGTATCATAGAAGTTTCGTCTTTCAATTAAAGAAGTTTTACGTGCAAAATGATCGTTAAAAAAAGGGGCGTTTGCCAGCCTCAACAAGAGCCATCAGTGATGGCAATACCCTTCGGCCCACGTACAGGTCTGCTCAAGAGTATATCTTGATCGGTAAATGTGCATATAAAAATTTGGTGATGATCGGCTAAGTATTTTTTCACTTATCGCGTTTACAAGAAATGCTCACGAAAAATTCAAGATGGCGGCCGACAGCCATTTTGAAATTTTCAGTCGGGCCCAAAATCAATAGAAGCCAAGAATTAGACCTGGTAAATGTGTGTATAAAATTTGGTGATGATCGTCCACGCGGTTTTTCACTTACCATTTTTACACGAAAAATTCAATATGGCGGCCAGGGGGGGGGGGGGGGGGGAGTGGGGAGAGAGTGAGAAAAAATGGTTACAGTACATTCAAACTGGTGAAATTAAAAATATCTTCCGTGGTCGAAAACAAATTCTTTCGTCGTGTATCACAAAATAAGGTATATTTTAGTCGAAAGGGTTCCTAAATTTGCAGTGGGTTTAGTCAGTGGAATCGGCATATCATATTTTTGGTCACCAGTTATGATCTACTGTAACCAACGATGTTCTTTTTCATTTCACCAATTTGGATCTACTATAACCATAATCCAAATCACTCTTAGGGCGTTCAGAGTAAAGTGCGCAAGCACTCTGCGTTTCGAATACAAACTTACCGGGTAAACAATGGAAGAAATGGTAGAGAAATTTTGCTTAAATGGTAAATTTCTCTTGCACCAAAGGGCAATCGTGTTTAACAACCCGCATGCTGTTTTAAAAATTTATTAAAGTTTTAACAAATAGTGTTATCTTTCAATTTCTTTTATCTTCCCAGTGTGAGCTGTTTTTTGCTATATTTCTTCTATCGTTTGTTTCTTTTTCACCAGATTCCCTTGCAGTCGAAATTCAAAATTCTTGCGTATTTTATTCGAAACACCCAAAGTGTGAGCAAGGTCATTCGTTCTCCCCTCCCCCAACCCCCTCGTACGCATTAGCTCTGACTTGAATAACTTCGTTATATCACTCTACCAGAGCTACGAAGCCTTACATTTTTCCAATAATGGGGGGGGGGGGGGGGTCAACTTCATACGTTCTGAGGCACGAATCTTGCATACCAGTTCCTATTATTCGAACATTTACTGTATGTTCACGCACAAAATACCCTTTCTGCAAAACAGGCACAATGTTTAATGGGCTGCAGGAGTGATATTCTGCTTTGTCCTTATTTTTAAGGATGTCCTTATTTTAACTTGTATGTTGACGTAATCAGCAATGAACTGAATAAAACAAAAATTGGGTGCGCCATAGGTAACATTGTTATAAATAACTTATATTATGCTGACGATCTCATATTATTTAGTCCATCGCAAAAAGGTTTGCAAAAACTCTTAGATATATGCAATGAATGTGGTATTAAACTAGACATAAAATTTAATGAATCTAAAACGTTATGTATGGTCTTTAGTGCGTTAAAAGATAAACAAGCATGTCCAGGGACATGGTGACCAGCCGTGACCTACAGAATATATATCCAAGAATCACAGACAAAATCATGATCAAATTGGCAGACAGCGGTTACGAAAAAAGCCGTAACTGAATGGAGAAAATATTCGCTCACTTGCTCGGTGTAGTTGTGGCTGATGAGGAGTCATTCTTTCAATTCTTTCATAAGGGGACAAGAATACCAAGCGTGTGGTGAAAAGACCAAACACAGGGAACAATTTCGGGAAAAGCAGTGGTAGAAGAGGCAAATGCAAGATCTAATGTCGTGGTAAGAGCGTGTGGTGGGATTACATACAATCTGATTAGTTGAAGGAAAATACTCTAATGTGTAAACACTCAAAGAAAATTACTTTGAAAATTACTCTAATGTGTAAACAATCAAAGAGTCCAGTTGAAATGAACTCTTTGGACAACACTATGTTTTTTAGATCAAAAGCAAGGCCATGCGGAGGTCGTCGACATTCTGTTGAAACGAACTGGTCACATCTCAGTATGGGATGAAAGCCATCTATTAAAAATTTTTTGTTATCATCGTCGGCTGTTAAACGGCTTTCAGCCAATGCGATAATGTCACACGCAAGATAGTTGTCATCACAGCGTACCAAATCAAAATGAGCGGCCATACTCAAAATTGTATGAGAAGAAGCAATTTGAAAATTAGACACAAAAAAATAAAAAAAATGTCCCCCATTTGGTCAATTTTTTTCGGATCGCCAAAATGAGTAATTTTTCAAAAGAGGCCTACCTAGGGAGTATTCGTGAAAAATTTGAAGAAAATTTGATCAAAACTGTGGGAGAAGAAGCATTTTGAAAATTGGCAAACAACAAAATTACAAATGTTCCCCATTTGGCCAATTTTTGGCGGATCGCCAAAAAAAAAAAACAAAACAATTTTTCAAGAGAGGTCTACCTTGAGAACAACTATCAAACATTGGAAAGGAATCCGATCAAAATTGTGGGAGATGAAGCAATTTGAAACTTTGACACCAAAAAATTAAAAAATGTCCCCCATTTGGCCAATTTTTGGCGGATCGCCAAAATAAGTAATTTTTCAAGAGAGATCTACCTTGAGAACAACTATCAAAAATTGGAAAGGAATCCGATCAAAATTGTGCGAGAAGAAGCAATTTGAAAATTGTAGACCAAAAATTTTGAAAATGTCCCTCATTTGGCCAATTTTTGGCGGATCGCCAAAATAAGTAATTTTTCAAAATAGGTCTACCTAGGGAACATGGGTGCAAAATTTGAAGAAAATCTGATCAAAATTGTGGGAGAAGAAGCATTTTGAAAATTGGCAACCACAAAATTACAAATGTCCCCCATTTGGCCAATTTTTGGCGGATCACCAAAATAAGTAAGTTTTCAAAATAGGTCTACCTTGGGGATATGGGTGCAAAATTTGAAGAAAATCTGATCAAAATTGTGGGAGAAGAAGCATTTTGAAAATTGGCTACCACAAAATTACAAATGTCCCCCATTTAGCCAATTTTTGGCAGATTGCCAAAAAAAGTAATTTTTCAAGAGAGATCTACCTTGACAACAACTATCAAAAATTGGAAAGGAATCCGATCAAAATTGTGCGAGAAGAAGCAATTTGAAAATTGTAGACCAAAAAATTTGAAAATGTCCCCCATTTGGCCAATTTTTGGCGGATCACCAAAATAAGTAATTTTTCAAAATAGGTCTACCTTGGGGATATGGGTGCAAATTTGAAGAAAATCTGATCAAAATTGTGGGAGAAGAAGCATTTTGAAAATTGGCAACCACAAAATTACAAATGTCCCCCATTTGGCCAATTTTTGGCGGATCACCAAAATAAGTAAGTTTTCAAAATAGGTCTACCTTGGGGATATGGGTGCAAAATTTGAAGAAAATCTGATCAAAATTGTGGGAGAAGAAGCATTTTGAAAATTGGCTACCACAAAATTACAAATGTCCCCCATTTAGCCAATTTTTGGCAGATTGCCAAAAAAAGTAATTTTTCAAGAGAGATCTACCTTGACAACAACTATCAAAAATTGGAAAGGAATCCGATCAAAATTGTGCGAGAAGAAGCAATTTGAAAATTGTAGACCAAAAAATTTGAAAATGTCCCCCATTTGGCCAATTTTTGGCGGATCACCAAAATAAGTAATTTTTCAAAATAGGTCTACCTTGGGGATATGGGTGCAAATTTGAAGAAAATCTGATCAAAATTGTGGGAGAAGAAGCATTTTGAAAATTTGCAACCACAAAATTACAAATGTCCCCCATTTGGCCAATTTTTGCCGGATCGCCAAAAAGAGTAATTTTTCACGACAGGTCTACCTTGAGAACAACTATCCAAAATTGAAAAGGAATCCCATCAAAATTGTGGGAGAAGAAGCAATTTGAAAATTTGACACCAAAAAATTAAAAAATTTTCCCTATTTGGCCAATTTTTGGCGGATCGCCAAAATGAGTAAGTTTTCAAAAGAGGTCTACCTAGGGCATATTCGGGTAAAATTTGAGAGGAATTCGATCAAAACTGAAGGAGAAAAAGCATTTTGAAAATTGGCAACCGAAAAATTTGAAATGCCCCCCATTTGTCCAATTTTTGGCGGAGCGCCAAAAAAAATATTTTTTAAAGAGAGGTATACCTAGAGAACGTTCGTGTAAAATTTGGTGAAAATCTGATCAAAATTGTGGGAGAAGAAGCATTTTGAAAATTGGCAACCACAAAATTACAAATGTCCCCCATTTGGCCAATTTTTGGTGGATCGCCAAAACGAGTAATTTTTCAAGACAGGTCTACCTTGAGAACAAATATCAAACATTGGAAAGGAATCCGATCAAAATTGTGGGAGAAGAAGCAATTTGAAAATTTGACACCAAAAAATTAAAAAATGTCCCCTATTTGGCCAATTTTTGGCGGATCGCCAAAATGAGTAATTTTTCAAAAGAGGTCTACCTAGGGCATATTCGTGTAAAATTTGAGAGGAATCCGATCAAAACTGAAGGAGAAGAAGCATTTTGAAAATTGGCAACCGAAAAATTTGAAATGCCCCCCATTTGGCCAATTTTTGGTTGATCGCCAAAAAAAATAATTTTTACAGAGAGGTATACCTAGGGAACATTCGTGTAAAATTTGAGAGGAATCCGATCAAAACTGAAGGAGAAGAAGCATTTTAAGTAAAAGTTTACACACGTACATACACACGTACATACGTACATACGTACATACGGACGACGGATACCCCTCTATTGATAAGATAAGACCAGCCCGACATAGTCGGCTGGTCTAAAAAGTGAAATATAATTCATTTAAACTAAATGGTGAAACGTTGAAGTTCTGTATGAATTATAAATATTTAGGGCATATTGTTGATGAATTCTTGAATGACAATGACGACATTCATAGACAAATGAGAAGTATTTATTCCAGAGGTAATAAGTTAATTAATACGTTTAGACATTGTTCATATGATGTGAAGGTTGTTCTGTTCAAAACATTTATTTCAAATTTCTATTGTGCTCACTTGTGGTGCAATTTCAACCAAACTGTATTTCAAAAGTTCAAAGTCGCATATAACAATTTTTTCGTAAATTTTTTTCAATAAATCATATATGTAGCATTAGCAAAGAAATGGTTGATATGAATATTAATGTTGCGAATATGGTTATGCGATCCTACATTAACAGTATAATGAAGCGAATGTATAAATCAGAGAATGAAATAATAAAAAGCATCGTGGGTAGTGATTTGATGTTAATCTCAAAGCTGTTTATGAAATGGTATGACATGATATATATAATTTCCAAGCGTTAACATTACTGAACTACATTTGGTAATGGCTTCATTGTATCAATTTTTTTTTCTCTTACGCCACTGTGTGTTATGTCTTAGCTATATCTTAAATTACCAGGGGTGCACATAAGACCTTCGCACTTCGTCATGGCGAAGGTGAAATCCATTTGGCGAAGGTGAACAGATTCACCTTCGCCAACTTGGCGAAAGTGAATTTTTTTCATAAACAAGCTTGATAAAAAGTTAAACGCTTTAGATGAAAGCAGCAAATCGGTCAGGACTGAGTAGCTACCAATGTAGCTCTATAAAGACATAAACTGGACAATGAAGTTAAGAAGATGTATAGTTTATATGCAATAAACAAAAGTTACAGTTTTAGTAAGAGGGTTAATTTGGCGAAGGTGAATTCGAAGTGGCGAAGGTGGGCTGAACGTCCTTCGCCAAACTGGCGAAGGTAAAGAAATCCTTATGTGCACTCCTGAATTACTATGTTTTATCTTTTTAGAATTATATCATATATGTTGCCATTTAAAATATGGCTATTCTGAGTATACTAAATCATCAACTAGATGTATATGGACCCAGGAGTCTGAAATAAAAAGATAAATAAAAAAATTTAAAAAAAATTTAAAATAAAGATAAAAAAGCTATTCTGCTCTATCCTCAAACTTAAAGTCTTTTAAAAATAAGGATGAACCATCTAATCCCAAGAATAAGGACGCCCTTAAATGTAAGGACAGAGCAGAATGCCACTCCAGATCCTTAATTTCTTCGTTAAAGTGCAGAAAAGCTGGCTGGCTTCCGCACTAAGCTGTGAAATGCGTGTTTACGTTCCGACCTTTAAAAGTCATGTGACGAAAGCCGAGTGACCAGAAATTTAAATAAAGGGGTTATAGATTATCAGTAAAATTCACACTAAAATAATTGATTGATGCAGAATTACGTATAAATCTACTTTGTACACCCACAATATTTAACTTTTATTTTTTTGCATGCTTTTTGAAATAGCAATTAAAAAAATTTACTGTCACTTTTCACGTAATAAACCATGATCCCTAAATGTAAACAAATGTCAATTATTGCGGCACTGTTGCGGTTATCTGCATATTTTTTTTTTTTTTAACTTTTAAAGAAAGTGTAATTCAGAAGTTGTGTATCATTGCCCTTGTACTATGAGGGCCTTTAGCGAATGCCAATAGACTCGCGGCATGGTTCGCGCTGGGCTCTCAGGAAAGTGAGTCCAAAAAAGGTAAAGTGTGACTCAGTTGGGTCCAGAAAACTCGGTGGGTTCTGAGAAAGTGAGTCATTTCGTAAAACATGCCCAAAAGTTGACAAAAACCCCGCCAGCGCGAACCGTGCGCGGGTTGTTGAATTTTGCACAACATCGCTGCAGCCTCAAAGAGACCGTAGTTGACTTGCACATCTTTATATAGCAACGATTTGAAGCGGGTACGCCGGGCCTCAGTCGCGGGTGGCTTCTTGGAGCTACAGTCTGTAAGGTTTCAGCACATGACACACCCGAAAGATACTTACGATAAAATATCCCAGACTGATATAATAAAAGCATGCACCCAAGATATCAATAAGTTCCTTCTTTGCCATTCTTTACGTGAAAAGTCTGACAAATTCTTGTCGGTCCCGGTGGCCGAAATAATTAATTTGTTCATTAGTTGGAAGAAAAACATTGTACTTAAAATGGTACTTAAACCATATTTCAGCGGGATCGGATCAGAATGATCATAAGAACTATATGACGTATCCATATCGCTGTCATTCATTAACTTCAACACAGTATTGCTTGCCATTCCTGAATATTTTCCCGTCGCCTTCCGTCGCACTGTCGCTCTGCCGTTGTCAGCCAATGGCAGCACACTAATTCTCACTCCGAAAAATTTCTGTGGGAAGATAACTATTTGATTTTAAACAAGTGAAATAGTCAAGCCATAATTTTTTCTAACAGACAGCATAAATTTTACTGACTTCATCCAGCAAAACAAAGTTGTGCTGTTGGTCGTTTTTATTTCAACAATGACTGCTGTCATTAAGTGTCAATGCGTTTATTTAGAGTGAATATAATATTTGGCATTAAATATGGGTGACTCGAGATATGGTATAAAAGAAGTTGTTGTAGTTTACCATAGAACGCATGGAACTGCGCCTTGAAACAGTTAAGGTTTCTGGTGTATTGTTGTAGTTTTTTTAACCATGGGAAAAGCAGGCTTAGTTCTGGAGTGAATGGAAATTTTAGACGCTTGCCCTAAGAAATTTATACGAAGGAGACATTAGTATTTTCTATAATATGCGGAAGTGTTATGATTACTGTAACAATATCTGGAACGCCCCAGCGCGAAAAATATCTTCCCCACCGAATTTTGTTACAAAATGTTTAATTTAATAATTAGACATGTTAGACACGTCTATCACTTTCGACGAGTATTATTAATCTTGTGAATGCAGTGATGTGACGACAGTCCTTTTCTGGATGAAAACATCTTCCCGCATGTTTGGCACTTGAAATCGTCCGTCTTTAAAGAAACTTGTCTAATTGATTTTATGGGACAACAATTATATTTTAATGAAACTGGAAATATTGTTCGTAAGTCAAGTTTAGATTTGTCTCATTCCCATATCGCTGGGATATTTCCATATCCTTTCTCTCATATTCAGCTTATAAATGTCCATGTTTAATGGCGATTTCGATAAATTCCTGTCTTTTCAAATTAACGCGTTTTATAAACTAGAATATCAAGTAACCGTTTTCATAATAATAAAAATACACATGAAACAAAATGGTTTGGTTACATTACATATCGCTTATATGGCCTAAGAGCGCCAACACATTTTAGCATTAAAGAACAAACCAAATATGAATTTAATCTTCCTTGTGAGAGTGTACGATCAAAGAGAAAAGTCCAGTGTAATATCTAAATCATGGTAGGCAACTACTGGAATAAGGGGGGCATCCTATAATCAGTAGCCACACCTAATACGTTTTTTTTTTTTTTTTTTTTTTTTTTTTTTTTTTTTTGGCACCGCCGACATTAGTCCATGGATTATTAACATCCTGATCTGTATGCTTTAAAGCAACTGATGTGGGCTGGTTTATTAACGCCATTGGGGGTAACCGTCGTCTGTGTGTGCGTATGCGAAATTTTACTTAAAATGCTTCTTCACGTACAGCTTTGATTCGACTGCTCTCAAATTTTGCACGAATATTCCCCATGTAGTCCTCTTTTTAAAAATGCTGTGCCTCACGAACAGTTTTGATTAGATTTCTTCTAAACTGCAGAATGTTCTTCAGGGGATCTTTTCTTTAAAATTAACCTTTTTTGTAGTCATGTGAGAAAATGTTAAAGAAAAGGAAAAGGCCATAAATATATGTTTTAATCAATACTTTTCGCTCTTTGCTATTGTGGGTTCGATTCCCACAGAGTGCTTGCATAGTGATACCTTATCTAATAAACTGACACTCTCCAGTTGTAGCACAACGTAAGTATTAAGACTAGAGAATACCACTAGTAAAACAGTTAACAGAATCCACCATAATTTCCTCACGGGACAGAACTAGAAGCATCAAGAGAAGTCCTACATACTAATGATAAGGACATAAATTTCTGAATCAGTGTGTGTGTGCATGTCACTAAAAATGTGTATGTGCGTTAAAGTGTTAATACAAAAATCATAGATGCTACTCCGCTTATAGTTTAGGTTAAATTATGCCAAAGAATTGATTTTTCTACTTAGTAAGAACAACATTGTCGCAAACAAAAATGTGACCAGCAGAGGTCTAGTGAATCAAGTATTAATAGCCTTGTATGGTTGCAAGAAAGAGGTGGTTATATCTTAAAACCCAGTTACTGGAATTTTTGCAAAGACTTTGCCAAAAATGAGAGCATTTTAACAAAAATTATTAAATTTATTTCCAGAAGACTTTGATAAACCTGATCTCCAAAACATTCACACGGTTGCATAAGGCCATTTTTTAAGGTGGGCCAAGACGAAAAATGATTTTTTAAAGAACAAATCCAATGAAACTGCAGCAGGCAACGAAGTCGGAAGGCCAACAAATTCGGAAGCTGATAATTATCTCGAAAGTCAAAGATTTGTTTTTGACTACATATATTGTGTCTCTGGCCTTCTTCCTTTGCAAGTGAGTGTCATTTCGTTACCGTGTAGAGAAAATCGACCGAGTTTGAAAACCGCTTTTACTGTTACATCTTGCAGCTTTACAACCTTAATAAAGATTAACTCGAGTATCTATTGCATATGACATAAATGAGCATAATTAACGCGCGCTTTGCTACCACCGGACAGCGCCTGTTCACTGCATACGAAATCGTTATGCAAGCACCCTGTGGGAGATTTTTTTATTTATATTCGATCTTTTTTTTTTTTTGCCTAAACACATTATATAAGAGGTACCTTTGGATACCTGACCTCTTCGGTCATGATCAAGGTCAAAAACTGGAAGTTGACCATTATCTCGTAAAGGAGTACAGGTACAGCTTTTCACTACCCTTTGGGCCTAAAATACATTATATTATAGGTGCCACGGTGACCTTGACCCCCTCGATCATGATCAAAGTCAAAAATCGGAAGCTTACCATTATCTCGAAAAGGACTAGAGAGCTTTTAATTTTGACTTTATTTTCGACCATTTGAGCCAAAAGAACGTTTCATAGGCGATATCTCTTTGACCTCTAACTCCTTGGTCATGGTCAAGGCCAAAAACAGGAAGTTGATTATTGTCTCGACGACGGTTAGAGAGAGCGATTTTTTTACTTTATTATTCTTTTGTCCTGAAACATACATTTTCTCTTGTGCTTTTTGCAAATGGGCCTTTCCTTTATCTAGCGGAATTCGGTCTAGTTTTGATATAGCATGGCCTCATTTAACGAAATACAGAGCGAATGTCTGAAAAAGCAAAACTTCTGTGGGAAACGCAGAGTACTGGACAGAAGTTATCCCCTTTTCAGAGGAAATTGGCATACGACACAAAATTACCCCGTTTTTCCTCCTGGAATGCCCCCCCCTACTCGGGACACACAATGCCTGATAATACATATAGGCCAATTCATACTTTCGTATCTTTCCAATAGAGGTGTCGTTTCGAATGCAAATGTTTTGAGATAAATTATAGAAATAAGGAAAAAAACATCAAAATTCTATTTTTTTTAATATGTACATTTTCTAATTTACAATATTTTACATATTATTCAGACCCTTTAATAGCCAACATGTGAATATGTTTCTGACCAAATGGATTTTTTTTAGTTTTCTTCATATTTCCAAAAAAGGAGTAATCTATTTGTAACATTGACACATTGTTCTATTGCTGTATTCTTATGTTATTTATTATATGCTTGGAGGTCCGCATACAAAGAAATGATTAAAAAAATTTCGTCCCCTGACGTGTTCAAAATTTCGTTATCGGCCACAAAAGACGACATTTTTGTAAATAAAAACAAGCTGTGACCACATTAATTATACCGCGTCGCCCCAACTGAGCATAATGAAAACAAAAATAGTGCTTGGCAAAATGCTTAAAGGGAGAAAAATATAACAAAAAAACAGGCATATAATAAAAGTAATACACCATTCTTAGTGCGTACTATATTGTTTTTTACCTTCAGCCTACGGGCGCGCACGGGCCCTTCGAGGTCGGTCCGTACGGCCCTACGGCTTCAGGCAAAAAACAATATAGTACACACTCAGAATGAAGGATTACTATTATATATATGGTGTATGTAGTGTATGAAGAATAACTGTGGCTCTTGTTAAAATAGTGCAAGTTCTACAAAAGCCTTGTTCTGTGTTTTAACAATATAGTTCATAGTTCTAGGTTAATTATATGCTAGTTATAAATTTACATTTTTACTAAATATGGAATCATACTAAAGCGGAGAAGCGAATATTTAAATTACATTTATTGAAGTTGATCTAAAAGACATTTTAGTGATAATAGCGACCAACGTATGACATAAATCTTAATAGCAGATTTTCATTTTGTTGGCAATCGATCTAATTCAAATAGTTTAAATTTTGGTACAATGATATGAAAGGAGAGTACATCATTGTTTACAAGAAATAACAGTGACAATGATAATGCAACGAAAAAATCCAAAACTTCCATAATCTTATTCTATATTGTCATTCACTTGGATAGGCTGACCATTTAACTAGTTTCCTTCTTTGAGAAACATAAACTACCCAATGTCTTACTAGCTAGTTGTGTACCACATATTCTTTATATATATATATATATATATATAATAATAATAATAATAATAATAATAGTCCATTTTAAACTAGAGCCTTGTTTTACTGCGGTAGGCCAAGTGCATGCCCAGAGCGGCGACCGAGCACCCGCTGCAATTCTATGTAAGCAAGGTAACCAGTTTATCACAAGTGTAGATACAGTTACGTACACAGTGAATAAGGACCCACTTCAATTCTATGTAAGCAAGGTAACTGGTTTGCCACAAGTGTAGATACAGTTACGTACATAATTAACAGGCACCCACTGCAATTCTATGTAAGCAAGATAACCAGTTTGCCACAAGTGTAGATACAGTTACGTAGACTATTTCCAAGCTCCCACTTCAAATCTATATAAGCAAGGTAACTGGTTTGTCACAAGTCTGGATACAGTTACGTATACAATCAAAAAGTATCCACTTCAAATCTATGTAACCAAGGTAACAGGTGTGTGGATACAGTTATGTACACAATCAACGGGCATCCACTTCAGTTCTATGTAACCAAGTTGTCCGTTCGTTATCGGCTTAAGTCATGCGGCAGTTTAACGCCTTAAGGTAGTTGTTTATTTGCAGTTTTAAACCTCCAAGAAAAACATGAAATCAATTGTTTATCCGTTGGTACCTAGCAAGCTTATTTATCATCTTACGAAAGTTGTCTAGTTCAAGTTTTGAAACGCCAAAAACTATGTAACCAATTATCCATTGCTTGTTGGCCGAAGTTCAGCCGTCCCCTTGGAAAGATAAAAATGTGTGCGCTGCAAAACTAAGTCCAATTAAAAAGGTATACCTCTACATTCCGATTCTAAAAGTACATTAACATAGTAAAATATACCCACAACGTCTTACTGTCAGAACAAAATAATTAGCAATACATCTTTTGTAAGTAGAGATAAACAGACGAAGAGACGCATAGTCGAACCATATATGTTACTTCTTCTAACCTAAGTCAGGGCCGGCAATAAAATCAATAGATTTTATGATGCATGAACGACTCGAAATATTCATTTTCTTCTCATTGCCGGTAAGTGTTGCTCTGTATGGTTACACGGTGACTGGTTAATAATAAAAGAGAGTTTCTATATACCGATTTTTCCAGAAAACCTGCCCAAACTGGTTTACAATGTGCGCCTAAATGTTTATAATTGTTGATTGCAATTTTTAACTCAGGATTATTATAATTTCGACGTGCCCATATAGTGTTCTGAAATCTCTATCTATTGGCCCATACGGCTAACAATAATGCAACTCTAACTTGGTACTATTATAACACGCACCAGTTGGGTAATGCATTCCCGTAAAAAGAAATGATAAGAAACCGTCAGCTTGCTCTAACTGCGTACAAAAGTCAAAAAGTCAATTCACAGAAAAACAATGGGCATGACTCCGAGATACTATGATGATGGCTTTGTGACGTAAAACATTTTCCCATGCATTGCGCAAGTTGCTATGCGACACTCGTGCGTAGGATAATACCATGAAAAATTTTCGAGCAAAAGCTCGAGTTTTTTTTTTTGCTTTTTTCCGCTACCTATAAATCTATTTTGCTTGTTGGTGTTATAATGGGGATAGATCCTGGTACAGTCGTGCTTTGTATGGAATGATTGTATGTGTGCTTTGAATGGGATTATGGAAGGCCAATGATGCCGCTGCGCCGTTCGTTCACAGGCCTCCCACGCGTGCTTGAATTCCATACAAAGCACTCAGCCCCATGATCTATCCTCACAACAATATCAGGTATATTTGAAGTTAGTAAAATTCTGTCGTGAAATTCAATAAAACCACATTTATCCGGTTACTTTCCCTTGGAAGGTTTTTCCTGGCTATTTCTGCCTCTTTTCACACCTGCAATAAAATAATGTAATTTAAGAAGGTTGAAAACTAAACTTAAATGATTAATACTTATGCTAAGTGTAATGGTTGAAAACAAACGACATGACAAAAATAATAATAAAAGTCTTAAGTCGTGTGCAGAGTTGCTTCTTTTCCGCACACGATATGATCCCATGTTCCCTACTGACTATGTTGTGAGTCCGACTTAGTATCTCCTATGCACGACTTAGTACCTTGTGCTCTCGAAATAGTATCTCGTGCAGACACGATTATGTCTTGAACACGAAATAATTTGTTTGTACTAGCGAAGTGATCGCGTGAGTACAATTTACTGTCTTGCTCACGAGATAATTTCGAGATCACGAGATAGCATGTAGTACATATGAGATAGCAAGTGCGCTTAGTAATTAGTATTTCATGTACATGATACCATATCGTAACGCCGCCGTAACGCCGCATAAATGAGATTATTGAGCAAATATTGTACAGGTGGAAATGTTCGCACCCTTGGCAACCTTTTGCTCTTTTCGGGGCCCAAGGCAAATCTCAAACATTATGTTTTCAAGTAAATTACGCTTTGGTTGCTGGGCAGTGTATAGTTGCGTGTGAACTGCTATGCAGTGTACAGTCACGTGTAAACGTTCCAGACAGGCAGGTGCTAAAAAGTTGCCTCTGGGAAATTTCCACTTCTACGGTACCTTACCTGCATACGCTGTCTGTGTAACGTTGGAAGTTATCTGCAGCTGTTCCATGCCTCCTACAATATCTTTCTGTGACCTGTAAGGCCCTGCTGCAGTAAGTGAAACTCGTGCGTCAGCTTTTCCTCGCCTCTCTTCAACCATTTCTGGGTATCGCGGTAAACCTTTAGTCTGAAATTTAAATTTAAATAAATTTAAGAATTTTTCAAAACCGTTAAAGTAATCATGCGTTTGAAGTTCAAAACGCAGAGCAATGAATCTACATGTAGATAGCCAAATTTTTTCATATGTTTTATCTAACTGGAGAAGTACAAATTCTAAAACTTTTGATGTGAAGAAATTACAATATTTAAGGACTTCTATGTGGTAACAGAGCTTACCATAAGAACCTGTATTAGAACAAGAATTGATGTTTTAGCATTTAGCATTTTATAAAGCAAAGCCACCTTTCCTAACTCATATTAAACCACTCTTCTAATCTACAATTACAAAGGTGGCAACATAACTGTCGTTGTGCGTTCTTACATGCGTGTGTTACATGTATGTCAGTTTGCCAGTTTCAATTATCCTTACCTTTGTACCTGAAGGTGCTTGGGATTGCTCCGTGCGCCTGGTCGATAGAAGTAGTTGCATTACTTCTCTCGAATGGTTTTCTTCAGCTATATCGAATGCCGTTTTTCCATCGTTGCTTCGAGTGTCTGTTTTAGCTCCGTAACTTATAAGCACTTCAGCGGCTTCTCTGGAGTTTCTTTCAGCTGCGTACATAATCGCAGTTTTTCCGTGGTTACATATACCGTTGACGCTTGCCCCCTTGTGACATAAAAGATTTAATGAATCACTCGCATTAAACAGAGCCGCATAGGTTACCGCTGTGTTCCCAGAATGGTCTTTGTCCTCAAGCCTTGCGCCCGCATCTAGCAAAACTTGCACAGCTGTTTTTGAAGGTTCCTCATCCGTCCGTGTTGTTGATTTTACCTTGGCTGCGTACATTAAAGGGGTCTGCCCAAAGCTATTTTTCTGGTTCACGTTCTGGCCTTGTTTCAGCAGAATTTCTAGAGTTCTTATGCCATTAACCGCAGCAGCATTTATAAGAGCAGTGCTTCCTTGTTCATCTTTTTCTTCAATTCGTGCCCCGTGCCTTATAAGGATTTCGGTGGCTTCTGCCGAATCTTTCCAAGCCGCTAACATAACTGCAGTGGCTCCGGTATTATTTATGCTGTTGATATTTGCTCTGGATTTGCATAAAAGAATTAATGAATCACACGAATTGTGCATAGCAGCGTGCACTACTGCCGTATTTCCATCCATGTCTTTGCTGTTCAGATTTGCACCTTCGTTAATCAATATTTCTACCACTGCTGTTGAGTTTTTCCCCGCTGCTTGCATCAACGCTGTGCAACCAAGACTGTTCTGATGATTCGTGTTTGCTCCGCTCCGCAGAAGTAATTTTGTGGTGCGTGTGGAATTAGCAACCGCAGCGGAGTCAAGCGCAGTGTTCCTTCTCAAGTCTTCTTCTTGAATTCTGGCACCATATCTTAAAAGGATTCCAGCGGCTTCTTCAGCATCTGCATAAGCTGCCCACATCAGCGGAGTATCCCCATTAACGTTTTTGCTGTTGACATTTGCTCCTGCACGACATAAGCGGATCAAAGAATCGCAGGCATTGCTTCTTGCAGCATGCATAGCTGCTGTGGACGCTCCATTGTCTTTGTCTTCCAGATCTGCTCCTTCAGCAATTAACATTTCTATTACGTCTTTTGAATTATTTGTAGCTGCGCATATTAACGGCGTATGACCATACATATTCTTGTAGTTTAGGCGCGCGCCTTTTCCTAGCAGCACTTTTATAACTCTCGTATCATTACGGGCAGCAGCTTCCAAAAATTCTTCGTATTCGACGTCCATATTCAATTTTAGTACTGTAGGCACCTCAGGACCTTTCAAATAAAACCAGATTAAATTATATACAAGATAGATGGTGCAACACGTTTACATTTTATAGAGTTTTGGTCATTCATGTATATTGCCTGTTTAGAAGTTTATTGCTAGAATAAGAGAGACCACAAGGACCTCACTATGGTCCGTCTGTTGTAACTGATTATTGATTAATAATTATTGCTTATTAAAATTGTTTATTAATTATTGGTTATAACGTATGATTATTGATTATTAGTTATTCATTATTTGTTATTAAGCATGATTAATAAATATTGGTTATTAGATCTCGTTATTGTAAAAGGCAATCATTTTTCATTTAATTAACTGCTATGCGTAACACTAATTAACAGCTGTTTATTAAGCAAATTAGCTATCATTGGAAACGTATTTACCACGCGGACGACTATATGTTTATAAGGGAATCTGTTAACAAGAAGGACATATTTTTTCTGATCTGTCAACTTATATTTACACAGCTGTGTTTACTTTTGACTCTTGCACAGTCAATCTAAAGCCTCAACCAATCAGAATAAAGCATGTCAACGCCAAGTTGTCCTACTATGCATTTTTGTGCTCATATCTTCAGGTTAGAGAATAGATCAGCCTTTTTCTTTGAATGGCCCAGCTCTTGGGACTTGGACCCTGGTTTTCGTACAGCCCCAACCTAAATCCAACATTATGCCAGTCATTACGACACCACAGGAATCAGGCTTGACCAATGGGTAATTCACTCTAAATCGTCATTTTGCTCTTTACAATTTTTTTTGCTCAAAAAGGAATGTCCTGAAAGCTCAATGGGCGCTCATATTTTGGAATTTCGATCATATACCGGAGTACACCCATTTACATTTTTCTTAACCACTGGGGTTAGACCGTATTTCCTAACCACCATTTACCTGAGGAGGTATGAGCACATATCATTCTAATCCACAGCGATCACACCGGGCCGGGTTTGAACCCGGGACCTCTGGATTACTGGATAACTGCTCTTACCAACTGAGCTAACTGGCCAAACCTTTGTTTACAATTATTCTCTTAATTTCTGCTGCTACATGAGTATTTAGCTTAATTTCTTTGTTTGTTTTATCAGTTTTCTTAGTAATTGAGGTTTGCCAGATGGCAAATGCCATTGCTGAAAATCATACAAGCACTTTTTCGGAAATTGATAGTATCATTTTCTGTGACTGTTATTTGAATATTTGAATATGGCGGTAGGCGACAGCACTGTAGCAAGGACTATCAAAAGTATTATGACCTGTATCAATTTTACGCAAGATGTGCAATCTTGTTTCATCAGCACTAGAATCTGCAGTAGAAGTATCAAGAATAGTACTGTTACTAGTGTTTTTGCAGTGGATTTCAGTCAAACCTTCTTCTCATTCACCATCCAAATGCAATTTTACTCTTTAATCACTTGATCTTCGGAACCAAAAGGGCAGATGCAAAAATTCATAGCTTAAATGTCGAAAACCTGTCCAGCTTTTTCAATGTATTCATCTTTCCTGTTTCTGCGTACGAGACCCCAAAGACACAAATTTTCAAAGGTGCGTGAACACTGTTTACATACCAGTTCTTCCTTATCAACACTATGTTTAAATACATCAATACCTTTTGGCATGACGAACATGGCGACAGCCAAAAAAGATCGAACGTTATTCTTCTTCAAGCTGGACAGCAGGTATGTACTCCAGTTTAATTCCATGTTGGATTTATGACATTTATCAGTTCGGATGTTCCACTCAAATAGTACTTTCAACCAGTAATTGCCTGAATATCAAATACCAAGAGCCACTTTATATAAAGTCTATGTCCTATGTCGTTGCCATATTTATATTCGTCTTAGAAATCTGACTCTGTGAATGTGTCTCTTGACAGCAAATGTTCTTTGTTCTTGCCTGGTTGGTTTTAGGTCGGAAGTAGTTTGCTTAAAAGTAACGACCACATACCCACAAGAACAATCAGCTGCATGATTACAGGCCTTTAAGAAGCAGTGTACCTTCTTAAAAACATAAATGAATACTGTGTTTCTACTTGATCCTAACTGAATATTCTACCTGATCCTTGATCCTGGAGACCTGACAATTAGCAAATAGTGTTTCTCAACAGAGGATACGTTTTCTGTGAAGTTGATAGCATATAAGTTTCGGTGAAGAGATCCTTCTGTATATAATAAATCAGAATTACGGTGGTCTTAGGAAGTGGTAGGCGTCATGCCGTCTAAGATAATGGCATTGTTTTGAATCACATCAAAGAAGGAATCTTGGTATAGATCACCAAGAATTCCCAAATTACATACACTCCGGTTACTTCAACCTAAAAGACGTCAACCTGTTTCCGGAGGCTCTGAAGTGTCAAGTTTACAAAGAAACTTTGCTCTGTTGGGAGAGGGGCATTACACCTGACAGATCGGGGTAACTCCATTATTTGCAATCAAAAGGTCGATAGCAGCGCCTTCGCGATTTTCTGAAATGGAATGCTTGAAAAGATAAGGAAATAGCGGCTCAAAATTGACTAAATTTATTGTTGGAAAGTGTCAGAACTTTCTCTCCCTTTCATAACTTTCCACGCAGTTGACGATTTGTCTGCTCGAAATTTATATTCTTTTTCTTTCGAATTTCCAACGACGAATGGTGAGGTGAACGACACAGATCAGCACCCTTTCATTGACATGTCCTCTAATTTGTTAAAAAAAACCCGGAAAAATTGGCATCGCTTAAAATGAGTAATCTCTCATTGATAAAAAGCGGTACCCTCTGACTGGGAAACCAAAATTCAGAGAAAAGACGAGATAACTTTTTCGTTGCAAAAATCGAACAGCAAGCATATCATAAAGACCCCCCGAAAGGTAAAGGTGTCTTAGCTTTTGTTGACAAAACCGCTTAATAAATGCATCTTCCATTTCACAGATCGGCTTAAAAATATGCATTAATGAGCCTAATAAATACGTCTCCAGTTTTGATAAATTCGCTTACTAAATAAATGTTAATCAGTGTCACGCATAGATGTTAATTAAAACGAAAATGTGGGTCTTTTGTCAATAACCAATATTTTATAAGCAATAACTAATGACCAAAAAAACAGTAATTATGTTTAATAATCAATACACTATCGGAAAATACGGCAACAGAATAACAGAACAACAGAATTTGGTGCATTATCTCTATTGGTTGAAAACCCACCTGAAATGTGCCTCTTGTTTTCGTCAAGTCGTGCTCCGTGTCGCTCAAGTATTTCAAAAGCCTGTTTAGCATTATTCCTAAAGGCAGCTATAATTGGGGTCTGTCCGCGGAAGTTTGCGTTATTGACATTTGCTCCTGATTCGCATAGGAGATTTAAAGTATCACACGCATTGTTAAATGCGGCGTGCATTATTGCCGTGTTTCCCAAATTATCCGTCTCTTCAAGTTTTGCTCCGCCACGAAGCAAAAGTTCCATTACGGCTTTCGAATTCTTCCCAGCTGCCACCATTAAAGGGGTATGCCCATCTTCATCCTTCTGATTCGGACTTCCTTCACTCGCCAATAGTAATTTAACAGCATCGGTGGCGTTACCTAATGCAGCGAATCTCATCGCTGTGACCCTTTCGTTTTCGTCAAGCTTTGCCCCGTACTTAGTTAGTATTTGAAAAGCTTCTTTAGCATTATCTCTTACAGCCAACATAATTGCGGTTTCGCCGTAGTTATTCACGCTATTGACGTTTGCTCCCGAGTCGCAGAGAAATGTTAAAGAATCACAAGCGTTATGAATAGCAGCATGGCCTATTGCTGTGTTCCCATCCATATCCTTATCTTCAAGCTTCGCTCCTGTGTCAATCAAAATTTTCATAATTGTTTTTGAATCAATTTCCGCAGCGTGTATTAAAAGTGTATGTCCAAACTTATTCCTGTCTTCTATATTTGCTCCTTTCCTCAACAGTAGTTTAAGGCTATCTGCAGCATTGCCGGCAACAGCATGGATTATTGCGGTGTCGCCACCTATGTCTTTTGCATCAAGAACTGCTCCAAACTCTAATAGAATAGCGATAGTTTTTGTAGCATTATGGTACGCAGCCATCATTAAGGGAGTTTTTCCGTCACTTGCTTTCAGATTGATATCTGCTCCGTTCTTAATAAGAAGTTTTAATGTGTCTGTAGAATTGTTGGACGCAGCAATAAATGCTGCGGTACGTTCTAGTTCATTACGTAAATTTACATCCGCGCCATGGCGTAAAAGAAATAATGCACTTTGTGTTTCATTGTTTAGACTGGCATACATTAAAGGGGTGTGTTCATAAACATAATCCTCGATACGAACAAGCGCATTAACGTTTGCCCCGGCTTTAATAAGGCGTTTGACTTCTTTTAAATTGTCTTTAGTAGCTGCTGCCGAAGCTAATGACTTATTTAGGTCCACGGTGGTTTGTTTGCTGGATTTCGCCTTTGCCATTGTTTTTGCTCTCAGTGACTGCTTGAGTGCCACAAAAATCTTCTTAAATTCTAAATCTTTCTAACGTTGTTGCATTTATTAATCAAAGACTAGTCTGAAACAGATTTACAATAAAGTTTTACTAGTTACTATATGCAATATATTGTTTGGATATAAACTAAAACATGCTTAAAATATCATAGTATTATCTCTGTCAGTTATGTTTGATTTTATTGATAAGTGAAATCTGCAGATAAATAGAGAACAGTTAGCAATAAATGTGCATTCTCGTAAAGGTTGTAACAGTTTTTCAGAAAGTTAAATTGTACAGCCAAGCAATATTTTATAGCCTGCCCCTTCCAATGCGTTCTTGTTTTTCTGTCAGTTTCTCAAGCTTTTTGTTTCTTCGTTTTAATTTGTTTTCTTCCTCACTTGCTTTAATATGTAACCCCTTGTATACACCATACAGGAATTCGATACTAGACACACCAGAGTGTATATTATGGGAACTGTATACATCATAAATCTTTTTTCCTGTATCTTCATCCTCACAGTCAGATCAAGGAAAAAGATTTTTGGCAACGCGCACAAAAATTTAGCATAGCACAGATGTAATGAGCTGCAAGTTAGCGTGTCTTAAGTGGCTGCTTATACAAAGAAAGTCTAACTTGGCTCGATTTCAATTTAGGTCAACCTGTGAGTAAAGATGACAGTGCATGCATGGATGCGGAACGCAGCACTGTTTGCATATAAAGTGTGGCCTTCATTTCTACATTTCTAAACAGTTTTTGACTGCGTAATGAAATCACTGTATATGTTTTTTTTCGACTTCGAACCTTGCACCGATCGCTTTTAAGTTGTGTAGGGTTAGCAAACGACATTTGGCAGGGGTAAAGTGTCTATTGGGTTTAAGAGCTGCGTCGAAATATTAAGTGCATTTAAATTGGTCAAATTTCTTAAATATGCTAGTAACCACTGTGTCTAATAGACAGTGTGTATACGAATTGTGATTTCTAATATACATAGATGAGAGCTAAGTAATATAACGTTGTCTTACAGACCTAGGAAGATGCATACTGTAATATTGCTCAATCAAGATCATAGTCAAAACTTCTACTAAGGCGTTTTAGAACCTTGGTGAATAGGGAATATAAATTACGGACCGTGCGCTATGTTCCGAATTTACATACAAACGGCGTTCCCAGGGCTTATATTCTGGAACAGGTTATATGCCGCATAATTTTACAAAATGAGTGACCATTGGATATTTGGAAAGGTTTAAGCATTGACGCCCTGACTCTTTTATTGTGTGATGTCATTTAACTCACAGAAAAAAAGATAAATGAACTGAAAACAAACGATTTTATGTACATGCTTTTCGCAAAAACTACTACAGTGTAGAAGCGGCTCAAATAATCAAATGAATACGGTTGATCCATGTTCGTATTAAGATTTTGCAATTAGTACAATCTTAAATTCTTAGCAACTTTAGGTTTGGGTTATATTTCGAATGTTTAAAGATGTGCTTCGTTTTGGAAGAGGCACGGTTTATAAAACGGTGCTGGTTATATTCCACAAATTTCGGTATCAAAGCAGACACTTTTGAATTTTGAAAACACAATTTTAAATTTTTTACTTATTTTTATGTTTCTGCTCTGTAAGTGTATATTATTTTGCTTTTAACTAAATGATTAAAGTTTAAAACTGTTGCAGCCATGAAGTCCTCAGCAAAAACTCACCAATCACCAAAGACACCTTTACCCGGCCGCAAAAGAAGAAATGTGGGGAACTGCTTTTTTCGTGGCCTCGCGCATTTATGAAGTTTTTGTTACGTTATTCGAGAAACTGTCATCGAAGGAGCTGGTCTACAAACTCTTTTTTTTTGTTCTAGGGTTACGCCGGGTTTTCAGGAGGCCTTGCTGTCCTGGGTACTGATATACAGCAAAGATGTTGTCCTGGCTACAGGGTGTAAACCCCCAACATACCGCGAGGGCAAACAGAAATGACAGAAAATTTGTCCTGGGATGTGAATGCCTAGCAGAGGTGCTGTTCCAGAAAAAGGGATGGTCAAAATGTTGTACAATGTCTGGAACATTCCTTATGTATTAAACCCCAAAACCTATCGTTTGTTTCCAGAAAGCATACAAATGCGGTGTTGTGAAAAAATGTTAAAATGTCACCAAGTGGGAAGATGATTACGCATACGAATAATTGTTCTGCTGTTAAAGCACTTTGCTTTTAAAGAACATATATTACCAAGTGCTGAGTTTCCATCCGATTTGCAAGCATTGCTACCAAAGGAACGCTCCCGACCCCTCACACTGACATAATTTGAGGACTGGTTCGGGATCTGGCTCCCAAGCGGTCAACGTTCCTCACTGTGTGTGGAAATTTCAACTAAACAGTCATTAGTTGTGCTCTGGGAGTCATGAGTGGCCTTACGACAAGTAGTTCGATGGTCGCCAGCGTCTTGGATACGAAGTGTAGGAGGCATTTATTAACAAGCTCAGCTCGGTCGAGAGAAGAAAGAGTCGGACAGACACAGAGCGAATACCGAACAAACTGAACGCAAATTCGTTCTTAAAACGTAAGAACACGAACAAGAAGAGGCATAGGAACGACAAAACAAACGCAAACGCAAGGTTCAAAAGAATTTGAACTACTTCACGTCCGTCAAGAAACAGCAAAATCCTGATGTCGCACAAAAACACGACCACATAAAAGAATCGCGTTCGAAACTGTCCTAGTTTGATAAGCAAAAGGACTATTTTGAAGCGTTCTCAGAACGATGTGAGTACTTTGCAAGAAGCCAGGATTGTGACGTAGATAGATGGGCGGCTGACTTGAACCCCCTTTTTTACGGATACAGGGCTGGATTTTTACGTGAGTATGCCCGCGGAAAAAGAGCTAACGATTACGAACTGCTGACGAAGGCAGTGCTAAAGCGCTGTGAACTAACCGAGGAGTACGCTGTACGGCAAGGAATTCGTCATCCAGACAGATCATGCTCCTCTGTCAAGGTGGCGAATGGAAGAACCATGAGATAGTTTCTGTTTCTGCTGTCTTTATTATCTCAGAAAATAATAGGCATTAGGATACTGAATTGGCCATTGCATTGCGTAATGAGGGAACCTTAGTTAAAGTTTTATTTCTAAGGACTAAAACCGGGGATTTCCAAAAAGACGTCCCCCTATATATAGAAGCTCCGGGCCCGTTATTAAGACACTGTTTTCCAGTAGAAGCCATGGGGCTTCCATTTGGTTTGAAAATGAAGGCAGTAACAAAACCATTTCATAATAAAAGCCACCCTCCCGCAAAAGACTTTTTTAAATTACTCTTCAGTATTTGCTCGAAATACCAACACTTTACACTTGATCGCTTTGTTTAAATAAGGCGAGCCCGTAAGCATAGTCTGCCTCACTGCTTAATCCCTTGCTTTACACAAGGCAAACCCCCTGCTCTCATCTTTACTTCGGTGTATTGCTCGAAATGTAAGAGACTGATAACTGAAGCGGGCGACCCCGATAGCGCCATCGCAAGAAAGATGAGGGAGACTTAGTTTCTTGCTCAACTTTTCCTTTATTCCTTTTATAAGGTGTGCATTTTTCATCAATCTCACGATAGTTTCAAATCACTTTCAGTGACATTTTTGTGTTACACAGGACATTTCACAGACTTGGTTGTGGTTGTTTTTGTTGTTTTTGTTTGCATTTTTTTATTTTCGTGCGGATATCCGCAGCCTAGAGCGCTTTAATAAGAGAGTGATGTAAAAATTCCTTGTTTAATTACAAGCTTACCAGTGTTTCAAGGGGAAAGATGCCCCCTCCCCCTACCCTCACCAAGAAAATAGAAGCTCGGGGGCTCTTATCAGGAAAGTTTGTGGGTGCCTGAAATTTTCAAGTTTCGAATGCTTTATAGAGGTTTCAGATAAAGGGCAGATAAAGGACACTTAGGGCAGTGTATTTTAAAAGGCATCACTGTCTGTGTTGGAATTTTCTAGAATTGAGAATTTTCTAAATAGAAACCTTGGGCTTTTTTGGAAACCCTGATGCTGTAAATAGTATTAATTTTTATTATTATGCCTGAGTTTTGAAAAGAGCTAGAGTGTTTTCTTAAGTGGCGGGTGGGGGGTGGGGTGGCTACTGCTATAGCTTATTGTATAGGAATGCTTTATAGAGGTTTCAGATAAAGATCTTTCGAGAAACTTTAGATAAAGATCTTTGGAAGACATTTAGAGACACTTAGGGCAGTGTATTTTCTAGAATTGAGAATTTTCTACAGTTGAGCAGACAATTCTGTCGATGTTCAGAGTCTATATAACGGGGGTAAGCTGTAGATGTCAGTGTGAAAATGAAAATAGAACTGCTTCGGTAAACTTTGCTAGTTGCAATAAGAAAATTCAAAGGAAAACAATAGCTGTGTCTGAATTTTAGGCCGAGTAGATGATAATTGAGAACTAATGTGAATAAATATTCGTACACCTGGTGTCGAGTTTATAGAAAAGTATTAGAATATAATAGTAGAATTTACGGATAAATCTTTTGAGTTAATAACTGGGTTCTAAGTTTGATTGTACTGTACCACTTTGCTGTTAATGAACAGATATTATCGCGCTAAGTTCCCAATTGGACTACGATTTCAAGTTCCCAATTGGACTACGCCCCAGTTGGACTACGATTTCACGTTCTCAAATGGACTACGTCCCAGTAGGACTACGATTTCAAGTTCCCAATTGGACTACGTCCCAGTGGGACTACGATTTTACGTTCCCAATTGGACTGCAATTGTTTATTCCCACTTGGACTACGATTTTTCTGTGTGGTACAAGAAAACAACATGACGTTTTTTACGATATGCTACAAAGTTCACAAGTTATTTTAAAAGACTCACCCACCTTTAGTTTAATTACAAGGCGCTTTACTTCGCTTACAATGTAATCACCGAATATGCAAAAGGCGTTTGACTGTAATTGTTAATTGCAATTAATACTTTGATTCTGGTGTTTAATATATTTGTATATTTGTATTTGTGTTTCTACTGTAAGAATTGTTTTTGTCTTAAATTGGAATGAAAATCATAGTCCAAGTGGGAATAAAAAATTGTAGTCCAACTGGGACGTAGTCAATTGGGACTGCAAAAATGAAAATCGTAGTCCAAGCGCGATCTAGTCCAACTGGGAAGGAATCATAATCCCAAATGCCGAGTTTCCGTCCGATCTTAAAGCACTGTTGCCTACGGAGCGCTCCTGTCTGGTAAGACTCGTGATCACAATCCCAATATGCTGACATTCTGTATGAACACTCTGCAATATGTATTCAAATCACAGAAATTCATACGAATTCGAATTGTCCAAAACATACGTCTGTGTGAACGGGGCCCAAGACAGAAAAGACATCAATTCTATTCTGAAGCGACATGAAAGCCTAGCACACAGGGATATAAATATCGACAACACGCACGCATTTAGCTTTCTAAAGCTTCCTGTCTTCGATTCTGTCTCTTCAAAGTTTCTATTTAAAGCCAAATTTAATTCCATAAATTAGCTAGATATGTTAATGAGATGTAAACATATAATTAACTCTTACGTACCAGAGCCACCCCACCCAATGTTAATTATAACTGCTAAAGTTATTAGTTCAGAAGAACACAAGCGCAGAGGACCACAGGATAAGATCACTACAAATATAAAACTGTTTCTTGGGGCTCTTTATAGTTAGTTTCCATTATATAGAAATCCTAACGTAAGACCAACTGTCAGAAGTAAGACCACTTTGGACCAGTTCCATCGATGGGCTTAATTCCAGGTGATTTCTTGCATACAAGTATAGAGTTATTTTTCCAGGCCTAATAAGGCAATTTATTAGGTGGGGTTATTTTAGTCTTTAAACTTTAGTCTTTATCAATAGACATAAATAGACATAAATCTTTCGAGACTGTTTGAGAAACACTTAGTTCTACGAATTTAAGGAACACTCGAGCCACAGGTAATAGGAGAATATTGTACATGGACAATAACCCAGCTCAGCGTCTTCATATTTAAACATTCTCCACTCGTGTTGTGTACATGAGCAGTAGTGCAAAAACAAATTAGGTCTCTGCACGGCAGAACTGTCAGCATTCGGACAAACTCCAGACACCAACTTCGATTTCTGCACTTGATATTGTTCTGATAGAGAAAAACCTGGGGTAAAAACTACATTTCTGATTAATTGTCACAGAAAACCACTGAACTGCAGTTTTCGCTTGGCACTGCCTTTTGTATTCTATTCTATTCTATTCTGGTTCTTATAACGCGCTTATGCCTAAGCGCAACAATCGAGCACGATTAACACTAAAAATATGCTTTACTAAAAAGATGAGTCTTTAGCATTCGCTTAAGCATATTAAAGTTTTTTGCAATTTTTGTAGAATGATTATTTTAGCATTAGCAGCTTAGCGTATCGCATATTAACATTATGCTTGGGTTTTCAAAGTAAACAGACCTGAGCATAAATTGGAGTTATACAATGTTCCTGTGATAAATAACTCACAGCAAAATTTGTTTCTTTGTAAAATTATACTTTATGTTTTTTTTTCTTTTTTCTTTGATTTTTTGCCTCTTTCGTAAAACGACAGAAGACTGTCTTTTAACATTACATTAAAATCTGTCTGTGGACAAACCTGTATAATGTGGACAATGTCCGATTGTGGACAAAATATTTCAGTCCCGTTAAATTTACCCTTTACTTCTATATAACGAGAACGTGGGTGCTATGGACATCTTGATAATCGTGACAGGAGACACTATTTATAAGTCACAAATACACTACGTTTCACTGTTTAAATATCCCTGCGATTCTAGACAAGCTTGGATGTAGGGCGCTTGTGTTATTTTTTACTATTTCTCTTATATATTGACACAAAGAATGTACCGTCAAAGATATCGTTTTTGTTTGTGAACGTCCTTGTCTCTGAGTGCATGTATGGGTTCCTAGACGATTCTTACCCTTTACAGACGCCATGGAGTCTGATAAAAATTTATAATCCCTTTAACCCAGTCTCACTAAATGTAAATTGCAAAGTATGGCGTGTTTGTTTAACATGTCCATGTCTATTGATGCCTATCTGATTCCTGTACTCACAACATAACCAGGCATGAATATTGACTAGGGCGACCCGTTTGTTTCTCCGGAAGTGGTGTTCAGTTTAGATATTATTTCAAATTAAGCAGAAAAGGGCATTGATTATTTATTTCAATTCATCTTAAGATATTTTTTTAATCATTTAAATGAAGTTTAATGCATGAATTGGCTATACATTTCCACAAATTCGACTTTATCTCATTTAACTGTACATTATTAACGAAGACATGTAAAATAATTAGTTGTTGTTGATGTATTTCTTTTCATATTCATTAAACTATTCACTTATTCTGATCTAAGGTATGATTGATGCTCGACACACTGCAATTGTTATCTTGATCACAGATGAGATTGATGATCACCACTAATTGCCATAATTTCCACTCTTTGAAATTTCTTATATCAATAAAACAAAACAAAAAATCCCTTGTTATTATTGTTTTAATTTGGGTACGAATCGACTTCCCATGGGTATGAAACAACCAATCAATTTTGGTACGAATCGTCTAAACTGGGTGTGTATTATTAATACTGATAAGTCAATTAAATATGCAATAAATGTACTTTGAGTTGTGGTGCCTCTATTTGAATTGCCATTTGGGTACATTAACCGCCAATCTTGCTATTTCAACTTTCAACACAAACATTTTAACTGGAAATATCCAAAAAGAGCAGTTGTCGATATCTCGGTAGACTAAATGAGCTATTTGAAAATAAATTGAGGATATGTCCAAATAATAAAGTGATCTATGATTGAGGATTAAACGTAAAATATAAAAACCGTAATATTTTTGCCTGATGCTGTTTTTTAACGCTTTTTATTTCAAAAATAACATATATCAATTGTTAGCAATATTTGTTATTCCAAGTTATTCCCTTCAATTGAGCACAGCAAGCATCAGTAAAACTAGACCGCATTCGTTATTGAGTAGTATCTCTAGCCAAAACAAACAAGCAACAACAAAAAATCGGTAATTTTGTGGGTAAATGTGTAGGAACAAAAAGACGTTCTTTAGATATATTTCGCATCGATGCTCTACAGCTAACGGTTTTCGAGATATGAAGTTTCAAAAAGTGAAGACACTTGGATAAAGCTTTCACACTAATCCAGCCTTTTAAACAGAGATAGTGCAGAAACCTCTGGTGTCGAGCAAACCGAACAGCAGAGGAAAGGCGAGAGAGAAATGCGGAATTCCAAGGAAGACCATGTCTGCTTGGGAGTTTACTCGTGAGTGTAAAATTAAGTGTTTCACAATTAGTCTACACATTTTTTAGACCTGGAAGATCGCTATACAAAGACAATATCTTAATGCTACTATCTATAATCTACTACTATCTACTATATACAAATTATGTATAATCCTTGTATATTTTTTCATATTTCTCAATTTCTTTAAAACTTTTTTGTACGCTAAATATTTGTATCATCGAACATTCTTATAGATAATCTATCTTTGAAATTTTTCTTTTTGTCAAAGGAGCATTTTTTCTTTTTTCAAAAACGTCCTATAGTGTTTTAGTACTAGTAACAAATTGTGGACTGGAATGTACTGCGTACCAAAAAGGTAGCTTATGTTTTCCATGAAAACATTTACTATATTTGAAAGCTCCCAGCAACAGATAAATTAATTTAACATCGTCAACCAACATTAGATGTCATGTCATATGTCACTGTCGCCTAGCAATTTTTGTTACAATACTCACCATTTTAGGAGGGAAACGTTGCAAGCATCAATGAATCAATCAATTTAAAGCTGTTCGAGCATTTGTTAACGTTTTGAAAGGTTCAGCAAAACGAGTAATCTTAAAAATATTGTCGTTGTCGATAAAAAATTGCTGATATACAATTGAATTAAAAATATTTCTAAATAATTACTGCTGCAATTAAAGATATCACAAAGCATTTGTCCATATAAATAGATAATTTATCAACAGCAGAAATTCATGTATTGATATTCGTAATTGATTTTTATATCAAAAACATGTTTTGATTAGAGACTTCAAAACAGAATTCTGATATCCATAACACAATTACCCATCTCGAAAATTCATCAATTACTGATGTCGTTAATCCAGTTTCTGATATCAAAAATTATCGATAAATCGATTTTGATTTAGATACATCAAAACTAAATTGATTTTATCTTTAATGGAAATTTGAAATATGAAATCAAAATTTTCTTATCATTGCCCACTGGTTTCTAAAAACTTTAGGCAGCAATACGGAAATTGCATTTTTTTCAAATAAATACCCAAAAGTGAATTTAACCAGTGTGTTTGGACAATAATATTTCAACACCTGTTCTAACACGCTTCACAGTTACTAGGAAAGGTTTCCATTTACCTGTGGTCACCTTTCGTTGTGTTCCGTAATTAGTCATGGAGTTCCATGGACTACATCCGTTTTTAATGTATCAGTAATAAAATATTATACAAGGCAAAACTTCACAAAGTTGATCCTTAGCATCGCTTTCCTGATTTTGTATCCACTGCTAGGCGCTGTTGCAAGAATGTTGTATAAATTAGCCTAGATAGTCCCATTTTGTCGACAAAGCATTGCATGTCAATAAATGATTCACACAACGTAAAAATATCTCAAAATCTTCATCTACGCTGGAATAAGATTTTGAACTACATGGCACACAACAACAAATCCATTCAGACTGTGTTGGGTACAGCGTTTATATTGTTTTTTATTCAGCTTGAAATTTATGTTGATGTTAACACGCCCTTAAAACGTGTTCTTTTGCCATCATTTCAGTGCAAGCTTAGTTTTTTTTTGCGCTAGAAATAGGAATTATTTGTGCATGACGCAGTATATAAATAGCATCAAGCACATGATTGGTCAATTCAAAGGTAATCAATTAACCCATTTCCTTATAAGTGCGGCACAATGGCCTTCACAGCATTGCTACATAGCAACCCAGCTAGCAACTCCTACACATAAAATGTCTGACATTAGTTTCGAGAACGTCTAGAAAATTTAATGTCGATAAAATATTGGCAAAATATTTTATTGTAGCCCACAGAGCGCAATTTCTTCTAATGTGGATTTAAAATTATAATTACACAATGGTACCTCTCGATAAGGTTTCTCACTTTTTAAGTAAGAACACCTCTAAAATAAGACGGCTTTTGGCAAAATCCGAATTTTCCCCGTAGATTTCCATTATGGAAAACCTCTGAAATACGAATACCCCCAAAATAATACCAATGAACAGTTTTTTTTCGAACCCAAACGAAAAAACCTCCATGTTTTTTATATGTCGCCGTTACCAAATTTTGAACAATATTGCGCATACTTTAGTTTTGTTTATTATTACATCCGTTTTTTTATTTTTAAGGCGATTAGCAAACACATACTCGCTGATTATGAAGCCGATAGAGGTATCCTGTCTATAATTAAACAAGGATCTACTTGAAATTGAAATGCGCTAACTAAAGCTGCCATTTGCCTGGATACATTAGACGTGGCAATGTAATAATTTCCTGATTGTCTCTTGGATTTTTAAGTAAATTAATAGAATGGGCGTTTATACTAATGATATACATTTCTTTTCCTTAAAATAATGCTTCAATTTTTGTGATTGTTACCAGCATTAAACAGACGCGTCAAACTTTCATCGCTGTGAAACTTTGTCATCAAGTCATCTGCGATCAATAAATTTGTCACTTGAGGGTTAAATCTATCTTCATTGTTGTCTGGAATGCCTGAATAAAACATAATATGGACTTGTATAGTGGTTGGTCTTACGGTTATAAACATAGAATATGTTGTGCTTGTAACTGATTAACTTTGTGCTCAATAATAGCTTTAAAAAGTGACGTTTTCTACTCGGCGTTGGTCCAGAGCATAAACATGTAAATGGATGTTTGAACTGCATGTTGACTAAAGCAATTGTGTATCTCTTTGTTTATACAACTATTATTTATTTGGGCCAAACCCATTCACTTCACAAAGTATTATGTTTGTCCTCGTTTACGTGTCTGTAGCACTTTTTTACTTTAAATAATCCCACTAAACATAAGAACGTCTTTGTTTGGTTGTGAAAAGGTTATAACGTTTTCCTAACGAAAAGGTTTTTAGGTTGTAAAAAGAACCATTACGCAACCAAATGAAAACGTTATGTTACATACCAAAATCAAACCTAATTTGGTTGTGGAAACGTTACATTTACCAACCGAATAAAAACTTTTTTTCAAACCAAAAACAAATGCATGGTATTAGAACGTTATTGAAATTGATTTTTAAAGAACCAAAAACAAATCAAAAACAAAATTTTTGTATAAGAACGTTATTAGATCGATTTTAAAGAATGTCATATATTTTAATACTTTTGTAAATTAATTTTAGATATGAATAATATATTCGCAATAACAAGAATTACATTTCAGATGAGATACGTCAAATTCAAATAAACACTGTAAACTGTAACTGAGCATTAAACGTGTAGATAAAAAAGCCTATAAAAAGGTAGGGGATAGACTTTGTTGGAATTTCCGTACGGGGGGAATTGTTCCGGGGTTAGGATTCGAAGTGGGAAGAGTAGTTGTGGTGGGAGTTGGTTCAGGGAAATTGTCTTAGACACATATTTCAATGGACGCGTTGAGGCGTAGAGGTAAGTTCGTCGCTTTGGATGCGAGAGGTTCCCGGTTCAAATCCGGGCAGGTATGAATGTTTCGTATGTAAAATGTTAGTTGCAAAAAATTTTATAGTAGTTCTTTAAAATGAAATGTACTGTGATGATGGTGGAAGATGCATCCTCCTAGACTATGAATACTATGTTTAAGGATATTTTTTTAAATCTTTTGTTTTACCCACGTTTCGCGAAAAAGGTTTTCTTAAGGTTGTGTATGAAACGTTCTAAAAGGGTTTTTGATAAAACGTTTTTAGAACGTTGCGAAAAAACGTTTTTAGGCATTTCATATACTACCTTTGTAAAACGTTTCTGCAACTTTAAAAGGTTCAGGACAAACGTTTTTAAAACGTTATTTCAACCAAATTTGTTTTATGCGACTTTTTTAGTTAAGTTTTTGTAATTATTCCTCATATAATTATGTATAAGCTAATACCCTCTTTTGACAACGGTGTATAATCAACAAATACTTCTCCTGTCCACTTTTGTTGATAGTCACATTGAAACACATATTTCAAATGAGAAACACGTACTTGTTTCCTGTGTATATACATGCATGCCTTTTTTACATTGTTTTACCCACCGGCTGAACAAAGTAATTTAGGTAGTCTGTCTGATTTCTCAAAAAATATTTGTTAAAGACTTGGATAACGCTATCAAACGCAATAGTCCAACACACAAATAGTTCGAAAAGATATCGCCACCAGTAAAAATGAATATTATTGCTGTACGCAGCTAAGTTGCTAACATCAACTAAATCAATATCCCATAAATCATCACTGCCTTGTGTTACAACTCGTAGAACTTCTTGTCAGACTGGTATTGTTGTTTGCAGGCTGGTACAAGCTGAGAACTGCATGATCCGCTGAATTGAATGAGTGAGTGAATGAGTGATTACGAGTGAAAGGTGAGTGTATGAGTAAGTGTGTAGGTGAAGGAGTATTAGTGAATATTTGAGTGAGTGAGTGCGTGAGTGAGTGAGGGAGGGAGGGAGGGAGGGAGGGAGGGAGCGAGGGAGGGAGGGAGGGAGGGAATGAGGGAGGGAGGAAGAGGTCTAGGTGGAGTGTTAACATGATCTGATGAATTAAGATACATATATTAGAGCGTTTTCTTAACCGATATTAACATGAAGAGATTGAGAGAAGTTTGGTATCCAATAGTGAATGGAAGACTGGTTGATTAATACGGTAGGTGAGTCACTTGCTTGACAAGTGTGTGCTTGGGTGAGTTGTTTATGCAGAAATTATGAAAGGAAAATTATGCTCATACTAAAGCAACTTCCTTGTTGTCCGGTATCCCAACTTTTTTCGCGACAAGTATTTGAAATTAGGCCTTGCCCGCTTGCCCGAGTTGGGCACGTAAACTACTTAACTACTTGCTCCTCGGGCAAGTTCAAAAAAGAAATTAACGCTTGTCCTCATAAAAAGAGCAAGTAAAATTTATCGGGCTAGCGAACAGTTTTACGATTTGCCCGGCGGCAAGCTCCCCCCCCCCCCCAAAAAAAAAAACATTACAAGTCGCAGGCGAAGTGACATAACGTTTGGAACGTGGGACTCCGTCGGTATCCGTCGGCCACACATTAGAGTGGTAATCTTTTGTTATCTTCTCGTCATAAGAGGTAAAATTAAGCGCTGCCAAAGCATACTTATTCCTCATATATTGTAGTTATGAACCTCGTATATTGTACGATTTCCCGTTTATTTGGTCATAATTAAGGTTAAAAATGAGTGGATTTATTATGACTTGTTAAGCCACCATTATCAAAGACTTGTGTGATCTTTACCCCAGTAGGCTTAAGACCAGGGGTTTATAACATACTGATTTGTTCATACCATACTATATTGTGCACTTCTGATTCCACTGGTCCGAACGTTCTTTTGTGCGGTTAAAATCGAGACCAATTTTTCGAGATCAATTTCTCACCATGTTAAGTTACTATTCTCACCTTTTTTCAATTCTTTATGTAGCTTTGTCACGAATGTATTCGGGTAATACCATGAAAGGAGCAGAAAGGACCTAAATAGTTGTAACTCCTGGGGATTCCAAACATTTTAGGTGCTCTAGTTAATAATAGGTTATAAAAGGTAAACTGGATATATGACTGAATACGTTAAGTTGTTATCGTGTAATGCGATTGTGAAACCATGCAAACGTTTTCCATGACAACATATACCAAGAGTGTAGGTCGATGTGCGTGAGAAGGAATAAATGAGAGAGTATACACAGGGGAGTATTCCTTGCCTCCCTGAAGCATATAATGGGTGGATAACAGGGTGAGCTTGCAAATGAATGTGTGCGTGTGTGAGAGATTATGAGTGATTATCTACTGATTGCTTGCAATATTTAGGAATGAAATTTAAACAGGTATTCTGGAATAGTGAAAATTAGATATGATGATGATAAATTAATAATTGAAGACATAATTGCTTTTCTTATTTAAAACAATCTTCGAGTATATTTCCTTTAGCTCATATATTATAATCTAACGCCTTGTTTCATAAACTATAATCTAACGCCGTGTTCCATAGATTGCAATATTTAGGAATGAAATGTTAACAGGTATTCAGGAAAAGTGAAAATTAAATATGATTATGATGAATTAATGATTGAAGATATAATTGTTTTTCTAATTAAAAACAATCTTCGAGTATATTTCTTTAGCGCATATATTTTAATCTAACACCATGTTTGATATATTATAATCTATATAAGATCGAAGATTCGAATATTCTTATAGATAATTTATCTTTGAAATTTTTCTTTTTGTTAAAGGAGTACTTTTCTTTTAGCAAAAACATCATGTAGTGTTTTAGTATTAGCAACAACTTGAATGTATATTGTACCAAAAAGGAAGCTTATCTTTCCCATCAACACATATACTATATTTGAAAGCTTCCAGCAACAGCCAACATCATTTTACTGCGTCAACTAAAATTAGATGTCATGATATATGTCACTATCGCGTAGCAATATTTGTTACAATGCTCATTATTTTAAGACGAAAACGGTGCAAGCATCAATACATCGCTTAAGGCCCTTCGAGCATTTGTTACGTCATTTACTTCTTCAGCATTTGCCAATCTTTCAATGACAACAAAATTTCCTTCTTGATAGGATATAACCTCCCAGATGTATGGTCCGTTTTAAATTCACGAATGTTAACCGTCACTTGCTGTTAATATTTCACTAATTTAATATATATTTCTTCACTAATGGGTTTCATACCCGGTAAATGGTCTTCACTCATCTTCTTCATGGATTTGTAGTGGTGGCAGCTTTACGCTCAGGTTCTCGCTTAACTTTAGGCTCTACCTCAATTTTTCTTCGCCTTCGAAGCTATTGCATTGGTAGTGACTTCAGCTCAGACTTTACCATAGGCATTGCCTTAGACTTTGCTGTAGATATTGTCTCAAGCTTTGCTATAGGCTTTTCTGATGGCGTTGTCTCAGACTTTTCTGTAGGCATTGTCGTAGATGGTAGTTGTTGTTCATCCACTGCAGACATGCTCACTCGTCAATATTTTGATACAGAATGATTGCTATGTCTGACGGCGGACACCTTTTTATGCTTTAAAAGCTGCGTAATGTCCATGAGGTAACGTCCAAAACATAGCGCTTGTCATCAAATGGTGATAGACAAACCTTCTCAATTTTCTCTAAAAAAAATTGATGTTTATGACTTCGAATGATGTTTCCCACAACATATGACTGCTCTTCCCTGAATAAACTATCCTTGTATTGCGCATGTGTTATTCCTCTCTGTTAGGCGCGTGTAATACCCTTAGCAGCATGTTTCTCTTGTCCAGCATACAGCAAACTGTACATGGTCGAAGCCTTACAAACTCCTCAATGGATATTCCAGCAGTTTCATGTTTCATTTTCCCCAACCCCTTTCTTGTTCACAGAAGAATGCAGGAAGTGATCCTTTGAATAATTACTTGTATAAAAAGATGACTATTCTGATAAATATCTTTATAAAGGCCTATGGTCGGTATGTCATAACACAAACTGTCTGTGTCACTGAACAGCAATTTTGCATCTGGATACTTCTTCTTCATGTAATTATAGTGGTAATCATACATGAGGGCTTTGCTAAGATCCAGAATAGTAAATCCAATCTGAATGGGCTTGTTCAGCAACAGATCCGATTTGAGGCAGTGTACTACTGTCAAGTCTTTATTGAAAATGTATAATTTGTAAAATATAGGCTTGACCACCACCTTTTTGAAACGTTTCTCATTGTGAGTTAATTCTACCTCGATTCGTTTCCTCACATTTTTCATGGTTTTCCAAATATGGCATTGTTCATCAATTTATAAAAGTCTTTTTCAAACGGTGTTTATGTCACTTTTCTCTTCTCTGTGTTAACCTTGATGTATCAGCTAACCATTTACTCTGCTGGAACATAATGGCCTTTGTCACTTTAAATCCAAGAGATATATATTGCTGCAAATTTCCATAATGTACTATATACTTTTTATTTGTCACTGAGATTGGGAATCAAATTTTCCGTAGGTTTACATTTCAATTCCAACTGTTTTCTCAGGTTCTGGCTGCATTCAGACAATTCACTGATTCGAACACTTTTCTTCTCTGGAGAGACCGGAAAGTCACTATGCTGATCATGAATTTCATGGGATTAAGTGAGATCCACCTCTAAAATATATCCTGTCTCAGCATCTTCACTCACTTTCATGTAGTCTAGAGATTCTGGAGTATCCACCCACGCAAATCCATATTCTGGCAAACTCTGTGACATACTCAATCCATCGAGATTGTTGGCATCATAGTACAGGATGTAGTTTGTTGACTTAGTCACATCATACTCTAAAATGTAGGGGTTGCTGGCTTTTGCATACTTGTGTGTAATCACTGAAATACCTCCTCGCAGATCTTGCTCCACCATTTGACACATGTCAGTTTCATATGTCAATTCCAATTGAACCTTTGTATGTTTCAGCATAGGGTTCCATGTCAAACCTGGGGCTGTATACTAATGAGCAGGATCCAATTCATACGTGCTGAGACACATATTTCTAAAATTTTCAAACACATCTGACAACAGCAACACATCTGTTTTTAGGTTGAGGTCATGATACTCCCCAAAGTTATTGCAGTGGAATATATTCCAGACCCGTTGTGAATGAGCATAGTCCTCATCACTAATTCCTTCTTCAGACAATTGACTGTAAAGGTCTTCTTGTGATGGAAGCTTGGTTTCTACAAATCTGCAGAGCTCATCAACATAGTCATAGGGATACACTACTTTTCTCAAAAGTAAGTCTTGCTGTTGATTGTCACGCACATGAGCAATCATGTCCTGAAACTTATCGTTGCCCTCAGATGCTAAGTTGGCTATTAATTTTTGCAAGGACGCTCCAAGAAATTGATATGAGTCGATGAATTTCAGATTGTTCATGGTCATCGCAATGTACTTTCAATATTGTTGGGAATAACCGACAGCTTCAACCCTTTGAATTTTCCTACACTCTCCATAAGAAGATGACTGTCATATCCTCGTAGGTTGTGGAATATTACAGGGATGAGGACTTTGCTGTACTTTGCATTCACTATGAGCTGCTCCACAATATTTTCCACTGATATGATCATGATATGGCACACGATTCACTCACATCAACCCGTGGTAAATGTAACAATGAGTAGCTTGAGCAAACTGTTTGATATCCTCAGGAGTCATTTCAATGAGCTTTTCGAGTGGTTCAGTCGATTCACAATGCGATTACGTTCAACCAACATATACTATAAAAATGTGTACACAACATTGTCTCCACGGTAAAGAACAGGAGCACACTTCTCATATTCGCTGATGGCAACATAGACAAAACTGTTAGCCTTATGATGTTGAGAACAATCACCCTGCTGTTTCTTGCCTACTATTCAAAGTCAGCATATATGACAAAGGGTACCTTTTTTGTTTTGCAATTCCCTTGAACTGAAAAATTGTTTGATGGAAATGACAATCACTGTGCTCTATGCTTCCCACAAACATCACGATGTTTGTCCAAAAGGTTTTGTCTCACAAACCCATGCAAACAATTGACGCTGTAAAAAGTTTCACCATGATTTTTTGTACGATACTTGATACATGAGTCAACTAAAGTTTTAATCAGCAATAATGTTTCTTCTCATTATCACTGATGAGTATAAGTTGATTTCAGTTGCACTGACATGTTGATTCATCCGACTTATGAAGATGGGTACTACAACTTGATTTTCCCAACCCCCAACCAAAAACATCGATGGAAATGTGTTTTCTCTTCTCAAATTTAGGAATTTGACGAATTAGTGTTGGAAATGTCATATCTTCCAGGTTCATCTCATGTTCAAACGGTTGATACTTGGATGCTATGCATATATTATCATGCATCGGATGAAGATGAGCTAATAAAGACCATAAAAAGCACTTGTTATCTATGTTCTTGATGTTGACGCCCTTAGTATTCTTTATCTTCTCTGGCATCTCAATGTAGCTGGAGGCTTGCAAGGGTTCTAAGAACGCTGTATGAACTGAAGAATCTTTTCCACCAACAACCATCCAAATCCTGGACGTTCGTGTCCATCAAACTTGCTGAACAAATCCTTCAATGCACTTGGTAGATCATTAGTCTAAGTCTGAGTGCTCAGCTGAGTGTTATCCACGGCGTTCTCCCAACACTCCCAGTTCATTTTTTATTATTTTCTTGAACTGCCCTAAAACTAGAATGTATACCATTTTATTCCATTATCTAATCTATCTTTCAAATGTCGTGTGATGCAATTTTCTTGCTGTCGCATTTCCAGTAACAAGTTGGATCAATTTTCAGGTTCAAACACTTCTTGATGTGCATTTCCACCAAGTCTTCTTCTTCTACCTCTACCCACTTGCAGTACATTCTTCTTTTGTTTTTTTTTGTAGGCATTTGATCTAACCCAGCAGCTGATCTTTTTACACATATGTTCTGCATTGGTGTTGCATAGGTATCATCACAATATACATAGATGATCTGTATATTGTTCAGTATTTTTGAAGGCTTGGAAGCAACCACGGCGAGTAACAAGTCCTCTTTCTTTACGAAAAGGCAATCAATTTTTCGCATAAATGTTTCTCAATGATATCTTGGTGTAATTTTATCCGTTGTTATCATAATGGATATATCTCGTGGCGCACGTTGCGGTGTCGGCTGTTGTTCTGCATCAAACGTCTCCTGCTCCTCTTTATTATGTGCATGATGTGCGTTTAATTTAGCACTAGGGTTTCTTTTCAATGATCTTTCTCTTCTTTTTCACTTTTACATCTACAGTTGCAGTTCTTGCAGTATCATGACTTGTATTAGTAATTACTTCAGTAGCTGCCGTACTCGTAGCTGCCGTTGTAACCGGCGTGCTTTGTGTCATAATCGTAGTATCTCTATTTGTGCTCGTAGTAGTCTCATCCGTCATAATAGCAATATTTATAAATAAATGTGCAGAATGTAAGTCCTGATCCTACATCTAAATCAGTTACAATATCCTTAATTCTGGTTACTGCTGCAACACATTACTACATCCCAGTGTTGGCTGTTTCTGTGCGGTCTCTTCGGACCCTTCTGACTGTGATATGACGTTGTCCAATGCCGCATAACAGCATCACACCACAAACATGGTGAGTAGGAAGGACTTCTCCTGTATTAAGCCCATTAAGATGCTTGACGAAGACCTGTAGCAGCAGAAATAAATCGGCAAATTCTTTGCAATATTCATATATTACTAGCCACTGAGTATTCAGATTATCTTTTCTACGGTGTGTGTGTGTGGGGGGGGGGGGGGGGGGGGGGTCGGTCAAAAAAATCAAAGTTTTTTCAGAATCTTTGAAACGTGCAAACATGAAAAAATCACAAAATTTTCCCACGATGGTAGGAAGGGTTGGGAGACGGGTGGATATATCCAGAATTCCCGTTTCCACACTACTTGTATATGAGGTGATCACATGTGCTTCGGGAATAAGGTTGGTCCGATTGCACAGTTTCAGAATCAATTTAATATGATGCAATTGCGGCGCAAGACATTTTCAAATGGGGTGGCACTCGTGAAAGAGGGGGGTGAGGCGGCGCCAGCAATGTCTAGGATATACAATGTTAACAAATGGGGAGGTTGTGTTGGAGGGGGAGTTTTGTGGGGGACAGACAATTTTAAGAGCGGCTAGCCCCTACCACAGCTTGGTTCCGCTACCTTGTTGTTTTTAAGGCTTAATTTTTGTCATTTTTGTTGTTTCATGACTTGGCGCTTTTTCCATTAAGGGACATAAATCATTTACGTTTACTGCTCAGAACATCTGGGACTTAGAAAAAGCATCTTGTTGCACAAACAAGGCAGCGATGGAGTTTACATCGAAAAGATCGAGTTGACGGATTTGAATCCGGATCCTATAGTCAGCGTAGTGCAAAGAAACGGATGGGTTGATGACTATGATGGCTATTCAAACGCTAGGGTAGCGAGACCAGGTAGGTTAATTGTGCAGTTAATTTTCTGTGCAGCTATTTTACGCAAATACGGCGCATCGTAGCTTAGAAGCCTTGCGCATAGCGTTTTGTTTACAGAAAGAAACTGCACACAAATACACACATCCCGCCACCAACCCCCCCCCCCCTCACACACACACACACACACACACACACACACACACACACACACACACACACACACACACACACACACACACACCTACACCCACGCACAAAACAGACAAACACCAACGCACGCATGTATAAACACACATTGAAAACGATATTATCTCCCAGAATGCAAACATCCTTTTTGACTGCTTTTGACTGCTTTTGTGTATATAGTTGTAAACATAGTTGCAACATAAGTACTAAATCTACATTGCAATAACTAAGTAAAACTTACGAATATTTGTTTCGGCAGCGTTTCTTCCATTTTCTTCTTGCTTGCGGAAACTGTCACTGTCGAAATTAAACAATCATAACGACCTCTTGTATAATATCAGTTATAACGCCTGGTACGGAACCTTCCATGGTATGTGCCATAGTATGTGTCATCGTAAGCACAATGGTCCCCGTGGCCATTCAGCCCTACCGTACTTTCAATATGTGTAGACCGGCTTAGGCTGAATTAAACAGACTGAAATAAGATGAATTTAGTCTCCTTTTAGCTGTATCTATTGACTGAGTTGAGCTATATAAAGCAACCTCTTTGTGCATATTTCCATCAACTTGAGCTAACCTGAGCCAAAAGACATAATCGTTTAATCGAAAATATCTGAGCCTAAGATGCACACCAGTAACTCAAGCTATTATTTTTGGTGTAAAAACAAAACAATCCCAAGTTTCTTATGTTTGAGTACAGCATTTTTCTATATGTTATCACACAAAAAGTGAAATCGGCAATCTTGGCAATGTTATTGTGTTAAAGCTCAAGCAAGACCTATTGCTATTCATAATAAGAAGGCAGCAACACTTAAAATATAAATTTTACTGGAAAAACCTTTTGAACTGTTTAAAAGACTAATACTATCCATGCTGAATGTAAGCATATAATAGACAGACGTAAACGCATTCTTATGATTGACTTATAAACCACTATTAAACACTGCAAATAAAACAAGCGACGTCCCATAAAATACACTGTGCTGTAACTTCTTTTATTGTTTGTTTTACTCATTGTAAACAATGTTATCAAAAATAAATAAAATGTCAGATTACAAAAATAATAAAATAAAAGGAGCAAGATTTTATATAAAAATTAAAAATTAGTTGCTGGTGATATTTACTTTGGCTTGTTTTTCTTTGAAAATAAAAAGGATTCCAATTTTAAAGTGTGCTTAATCAAAAAGCAGCCAACCAGTTTTCATGTAGTGGAAAATGGGTCTGGGTCAATAACACCTGAGACAATAGCAATTTGATTTTGAAAGATATAGACTAGATGTAAAAATGACACATAGTTCTTATTATTGCTATTTATTCATTTAATTGTTTTATTATTATTCATTTATTTATTACATTATTATTTTTTTTTTATTTTATATTTTTCCTTTGTTTTTTGGTGGTTGCAGGTGGTATTGGCGTGAGATGGGAGTCATGGTTGGGGGGTATGATCAGGAATCCCTGAAAAATGGTCCTGGTAACGAGTTTTTATGTACCGGCTTCATGATCATCAAGAACAGTTTTATGTACGGACCACATAGTGGTGATGCCCAGCTTTTTGTTCGTATTGCAAGGATCTGATGAAAGTTTTTTTGTATTGGCTCCATTTTCCATTGACCAGTTTTAATTACGGCCTACATGGTCCTTATTTCACTTTTTTGCACTGCAAAAATGTTTTTATCGGCTTCACTGTCCTTGTTGCCTGTGTTGTTTACGTACTGACTGCATGATCCAGATGATCAGTCTTAATACGTTAATATTAGTGGAATATTGACCAGTTTTATATAACTCTGTGGTTTGGATAAGTTTTTATGTGCGGACTACATGGTCACTTCGGCCCGCATATTACATTGTCCTGACGACTAGGTTTTATGTATTGTTACACTGTTGTGACGACCAGATTTTATGTAATTATTACATGGACCTGAAATAAGTTTTTTAAATGATTTTGATGAGCATAATTAACAGTGGACTGTTTTGTGTTTTCGTCTGTGTTGGTAATATGACGAATTATGAGACGAAGTTCTCAGTCAAAGTGCATCACCAAAGTCCAAATCATAAACATATTGCAGCAGAGATTATGTAGCCTAAACAGATGGCTATAACAATATAAGATAACATGTCCTTCGCTCATCTTTATTATCTAAGCTCGATGCTTTTCAATCATCCTATAAATACACTACGCCTAATAAAACAGTGCGTAATGTATGAAAATGATGGCAAGCCTCGCGTTACTGCTAAGTTTCAGTCTTTTTGTGTCGATACATGGCGATATAGAATCGAAGGTAAATTCTGTACAGAATTTAATAAATCTCTAATTCAAAAATTAATTAAGCTTTATACCAATTCAAGATGACTCTAAAAACATGCTTATATTAGCTTTTCACTGACATCTTTTCAATTTCATTTTAGAAAAAGTTCGATAAAAGCTTACACCAAATATATAGTCGCCAACATACGCTCAAGAAAATATCAACAGTTAAAGGTTTACAAAGGAGCATTTCATAAAATCATTGTTTTTTTTCACTTTTTATTTTATTTGGTTGTATTATTATTATTATTATTATTATTATCATTATTATCATTATTATCATTATTATCATTGTTATATTATTATTATTATTATTATTATTATTATTATTATTATTATTATTATTATTATTATTATTATTATTATTATTATTATTATTATTATTATTATTATTATTATTATTATTATTTATTCTATTTTTCGAGAGAAAGATGTTGGCGGAGGCGTGTCGTCCGGTGAAGGGGGTATTGTCTTGGGAGTTATGGTTTGGAACCCCTAGGAAATGGTCCCGGTCACGAGTTTTTATGTACGGGTAACATGGTAATCCAGACCAGTTTAATGCACGACCAAATGCTCGTGATGGTCAGTTTTGTTTGCGAATTACTTGGACCTAATGACTAGTTTCAGTTACGGGATGCAGATTTATGCACTGCAAAAAAGTTTTGATGGGCTTCATTGTTCTTGTGTTTTGTTCTGTGTTGGAATTATGACGAGTTAAGAAATGAATGATTCAGTTAAAGTGCATGACCAAAGTTCAACTCGATTAAACATTTTGCATCAGAGCTTATGCTCCCTAAACAGATTACTATAACAGATAAAAGATAATATGTTATTCGCTCACCTTTATTATCTAAGCTCGATGATTTCAAATCATCCGATAAATACACTACGCCTAATAAAACAGCGCGTAATATATGAAAATGATGGCAAGCCTCGCGTTACTGCTAAGTTTCAGTCTTTTCGTGTCGATACATGGCAACATGGTAGCGAAGGTAAATTCTGTGCTGAATTTAATTACTGAATATGTTATTCAGAAATTAATTAAGCTTCATTCAAATTCAAAGTGATTCAAGACATATTCATATTAGCTTAACATCTGATAATTTGCTATTTTGTTTTAGCTTGCCACCCTCGAGAAAAAGCTTGATGAAAGCTTACAGCAAATAAACAGTCGTCTACATAGGCTTGAAGAAAATATCAACAAACAAGTAAAAGGTTAACAAAATAGAATTTCATAGAATCATTGATATTTTTATAATCTGTTTACATTAAGAGTTTCTTAATTTCATATCGATTGAAAAATACTAAATCAAATTCATACCCAGATAGCAAAGCTATGTTTGCCCAACATCGGCAAAGGTTGGGCTTTGGTTGTAATCGTTGGCAGTTGGCGTAACAATGTAGGCCCAACGTTGGCAATTTTTGAAGAACCAACACTAATTTGTAAGGATTGGTCCAATGTTGGTCCAACCGCTTGCCAACGTTTTTATCACTGTTGGGTAAAGGTCGGCATTTATTGTTGGCATTACGTTGGGCCAACAATCGCATTTTATCAGGAATACAGTTTCTCACATGAAATCAGTCTCTGATAAAACTACTTGCAAGCAACGTTCCGTGTGAAACTGAAATCAAAGTTAATTTTTTCAAGTTTTTGGAGCACAATGGCACAGCCTTCAAATAACAGGTAAATATAAAGAATCCTAGAACAAATGTACCGATTTAGAAATATATTTTATGGTTGTATTAAGAAACAAATATCCAAGAAATGTGAGCGGTATTATGTGCTTTCAAAAACATGTGCAAGCTAGGTTGTTTTACCGCACGGCTAGCGTTGGAAAAGCTTTTGGGAGATATTCCGCGATCATTACGTACGTACAACTATTTCCAAGAAATCCAGTTTCTTCCTTCAGCCACCCCTGACGTAAAAATTTCTACATGGCCATTTGTTTATGCAACCGTCGAAGTTGTTTACATTTCAATCAAAATGCTACCTTTCCCCGATTTACAGCCAACGTTGGCCCAACGTTGCAAACCGTGCATCGACACAAGTTGAATAAACATGCTGCCTGGTCCAAATTAAGAACCGTTCATCGAGGCAAGTTAAATAAATATGCCCATTTATCCGAAATGCGAACCGCGCATCAGCGCAAGGCAAATAAACATGCACAGTTGTTCAATATGCGAAAGGTGAAGAATTTTGGAAATATTATATTGTTGCTATACATTATCCAAAATTTCGACTAGTGGCCATTTTGGACTTTCCCATCGGATGTTGAAACAACCCGAACCGAGACATTTACCCACTAACGGTTTATATAAAATTTGAAAATAATAGCACAAGCACTTTTTAACTTATTGTGTTTAAATTTGTTGCTATACAACATCCAAGATGGTGGCTTGCGGTCATTTTGAATTTTTCGATAGATTCCAAAATCAACTAGATTTGAGATATTTACTTGATAAGTGTGTGTATAACACTTAGTAATGATCGACTATGTACTTTTTACATTATAATGTTTATAATTATTGCTATGCAATATCTAAGGTGGCGGATGGCGGCCATTGTGAATTTTATGATCTGGTCCAAAAGCCACTTTTACACATCATGTATGTAACGACTCGCTCCCGTCAAGACTCAAGAGTAATCTACAAGTATTATATAGTTTCTAATATTGAGATAAGTCAACATTTTCTGGTAACTGTATAGCTCTAGACGAGACTTAAATTTTCCCTTTTTTTTGCAGTTGCTGTAAGGCGAAAACGTGGTTTCGAAGATTCAACTGCGGCGGAGATTGAAAGGGTCAATAAGGATTGGCTCAGATTTGCCTCTGATTGCAACGGAGGCCGAAAAAGGACAATTCAGACTCTTGCGACTGAATAAATTTCACAGACTTTGCCCCTTGTCCTTTGGTGTTATGTTTGCAAGTTCAAATTGAATGAAACTTGTCTTGAGAAAATAAACACAAGATTTTGAAGTGAGAGTTTTTATGGAGTTTAAATTAAAAATTTATCGGAAAAAATAATTCACGCTAGTACATGTGTCACTGATGTTTTGCAGGAAACCTGTTACATAATGTTATTCATTAACTGCCATGCACTTGACAATTTTTCAGAATGTAGGTAATTTATTTTCCCTACGCTGGCAAGAAGTTGGGCCAATCTGCACGGCTCTCTAGAACCAACGTTGGCAATTCACTAAGGCCCAACGTTGCATGTGTTTGTCGTTTAATTGTTGGCCCTCTCGTTGGGTTAATGTTAGCTCATCGTATTGTATGTTTTACTACGTTTGCTCAACGCTATACCAACACGTTGGCAAGAAGATGGGCCGATTTGCATGCCTCAGTTGGAAAAACGTTGGCAATCCACCGAGGCCCAACGTTGCATGTGTTTGTTGTTTAATTGTTGGCCCCACAGTTGGGTTAATGATGACCCATCGTATGATATTTGTTTACTACGTTGGTCCAACGCTATACCAACACGTTGGCAAGAAGATGGGCCGATTTGCACGCCTCAATTGGTCCAACGTCATCAGCCAACCGAGGCTCAACTAAGATTGTCGGCAAAACAAATATAGGTTTAATGTTGGCTCAACTATGTATTGCTATCTGGGTAAACGTATTTTGACGGTAGGAAAGTGATGATGACGATGATGATGATGATGATGATGATGATGATGATGATGATGATGATGATGATGATGATGATGATGATGGTGATGGTGATGATGGTGATGATGATGAAGATGATGAAGATGATGATGATGATGCACTGTCCAAATTTATCTTTTCTGATTTAGAACACGCAGCAACCATTGGCTTCTCTGCATATCGCAATACACACGATATCGTGGATGCATGGGAGCAAGTCATTTATGATTCGATAACAAGTAATCCTGGTGACGCTTATGATGCCACCACCGGATACTTTACGTGTCCATTGAGTGGCTATTATTACGTGAGTCTGACATCGTTTACCGAGGTAAGAAGTGACAGGACTTAATAAACCAAATATATAGCAATCAGTTAACACAGGATTGTCACATTCATCCTATACATACAAGAGTTACTATAAAAGCAAAACAGATAAACTTATCACAAACCTTTTTAACTGAAGAACTGATGAAGGTCATATTCTATGTCAAGAAGTAACTAAAGTGTTGAAGCTTATGTTTATAATAAAATTTAAAATTTGTCAAATTACTCACAATTTTAAAACAGATTAATATACCTAGGTACAACAAATTCGAGCGCACAAGTGCGATCGTAAGAATAATCAAGGATATAAGCCTTAGGTTCAAGCTGAGACAATTACAGCACACGAAGTGTATTGTCTGAGCAATGTTAATTTACAAGCCAGAAATGATGTCCACATACACACAAATATATGGACATGAAAATATTATAATCTTAAAGTCAACTTGGATTCAATGTATGATGCCGAAACAAATAAAAAAATAAAAAACAGGATTCATTCGCATGATTGAAAAAGGTTTCAAACCGAAAAGCAATATCAAAATCTCAATAAGGCCAGGCCACGTTGTCGTCGTAAAGTCAATTTGTTTGCAGGCAGATTTTTGTTGAATATTACTTTGTTTATTGACATGGATAAAAAACAACAGCAATTTGAACAGAAATATTCTTTTACACTTAATCATCAAGTGATTATAAATGAAAGGAAACACAGTGATAATTATTTATATACAACTTACATCTTCACAGATGACTAGAAGTCCCATGTGTAATATTACAATTCTATCTCCTTTAAGGTCGGACAACACAATTACGCCCAGATCATGGTGGGTGGGAATGCGATTTTTGTTGCATTTGCTGATTCACCAGATTGGGACCAAGGAGCAATTAGTTCACTGGTGTTCTGTCCAGAAGGCACGCAGGTACTGGAGTTGAAACTAGAATGGAAACATGTGCAACCCCTCTTTTTAAATTTTGTGACTGAACTCACTCTTCAGGGCATACGAGTAAAACAGAATACCTCGTAGGAGCAAGTCTTCGAAAGAGAGTACATCTTTAGAGCATAGCAGTGAAAACGACTTCAAGGCATAAAAGTGAAACAGAGAACCTTAATAGGGCATTACAGTAACAGAAAGTAACTTTCAGAGGAAAACAATGAAGAGAAAGTACCACTTTAGAGCAAAATAATGAAAGACAGTACCTCTTCGGACTGTAACAGTAACAAGACATGTGCGAGTTCCTCTTCACACCTGGAAGTTAAAATAGAGTAAATTATTACAGCATATAGGTAGATGAGCTATCCCCTTAAGGAGTAACGTCTGGCTTAGAGTACACTTTAAAAAATCACTATCAAAAAGAACTGTGAAAACGATAAGAAATGTTACGCTTTGCCCTAATTATATAATTGAAAATGATCTGATATGTCAATAACAGACCTGTAATTACTTGAAATGGTATACTTTATTTCTTCTACTTCTTCTAATAATTTGCCGCGAGAGATAAATGTTTTCGGTATTTAGACGGTATTTAACATTTTACCTTAGTGATATCATTTCTTTACACTACTTTTACAAATATTTAATTGAAAATCCACATACATTGGCTAACACTACCATTGTTAAACTTTCAAAATTTGATTAAGATAACCGCATAAATGCTGTTGTAGATATGGGTGCGCAATGGATCTGATTCAGGCAAAAATTATGGAATGAACCCCGACGGACGGGTTATGAACAGTTTCACGGTGTTCCTCGTGTCAGAGCTCTAACAGGTTCACGGTGCTCCAAATCTAAGACCTCCAGCAATTCATCATCAAAAAGATCACCAAAAATTTGTAAGGGTTGTGAAATAGCGAAACAAAAAATAAACCTTCAGGAGCTATTATCCTTTCAAATAAACATACACTAAAACATAAACGTACAATACTTGATACTTGATATGGCATCATAGATATAAATCGCTGAAAATACTGTTAAATTTATTATGGGAGTTCAAAGAAGTAACAGATTAAAATTTAATGTGGAGAACGAGATGTTAGGTCAGCTCCTGGGACTGTAATTTATTCCAACTATGCGACCATTAAATGTCATTATACACCATTGTGCCCTAATTTTGACGCTTGGTTTAACGATGACTGTCATAGTTCAGTTTTGTTACATTAAAACGATTTTTATTCAATGAAAACAATTCTTACTAGTGTTTATATCAGGAGAATTATGCAGTCAATTCATCCGGTCAGTTTTACTCTTTCGATGACAACGCGTATCAACACATAGATGCTGGTATAGCTTGAGGCATGGAATTGTCCATTGCCATGCATAGAGACCATGCTTATTTGTATTTGTTGAAGAGAGAAGTCACAATATCTTTGGGAATTCACATTCACACTTTGAAATATTATGAAGTTTGTGACCTTCACGAGAAACAAAACACATAGCACAGCAATGCATAATGGCAAATAAGGTTATGTACAGCATTATAGGAAGCACAAACAGCCTGCTTTTGGCTGGCGTCTGACACTGACCAGTTAAATAAGTCACAAACCTCAGTGTTCATGAATCAATAAAACAAATTACACACCGTGTGCCTCTAAACGTTGCACTATATCAAGTTAAATGGAAGTCAAAATAAATTTTAAAAATAAATAAATAGGGTGACGGTTAGCTCAGTCGGTAGAGCGTTGCTCCTGTAATCCTATGCACCCTGGTTCGAATCCGGCCAGGGATGGAAAGCGGGAGATTGATCTTCGCTCAAATTGCCTCAGTTAAACGACTGCATAGGATTATTCACCGCCACGGAATTCAAAATTATCACAAATGAGTCTTCCGGCCATCCCTTTTTAAAAAGAAAAAAACTGAAACTGTCAATAAATTAAATTACACTTATTCAGTAACTGACCAAGTATTTAAGTGACCAAGAACAATTAATCATAAAAAAACGGTTACGAATGCAATGTAAAAATATTCATTAGACTGGCTAACCGTGACATAATTAAATGTGAAAAATGAATTGCACCTACTATGGACCAACTTTGATGCCATTAAGCTATGAGCACATGGGTTACATTGCCCATAATATCAAATAAATATCACTCAATAACGTTTCCCCATGGCATCCAAACTTTACAACTAATAAATATTTTTAAGACAGACAAATAAAATATGGAGTAATATCTCTTCAAGTTTTCTTTGTGTCTAAGCACCCCTGACAACTGATCGGGCATGTTTACCAATCGGATTAATTACATTGCTGAGGTCATTCAGGGGATTAATTGCTGATGCTCAGCTGGAGTTCTTTTTGTGATGCGCCCCTGAACAATGGGGAATTTAAACCATATGCAAAGATAAACATGTCTATGTGTACGTAATGTAACTAAGATACATGTCTGCACCTGAGATAGGGTGGTCAAACGCACTAACAAGGGACTGTGTTTTGTGAGACGACCGGGACAAATTCCTATAAATACTTAAGTGTTTTTCTTAAAGTAGTCAACAATTAACACATGTTCGTTGTTGTTTACTGATCAGAAATTTAATGATTTGCACAAAATGACTTCCAGTAAAGAAAAATCTTGACTCTTGCTAAAAAACGCATAAAGTTTTGAAAGAAAGAAACTTAAAAAGTCAAAGAGATGTGGCAGTGAAATTCTGAATATCTTTTTGGGCTGTCAATGAAATGAAATCAAAACGAAAACTTGAAGATTTTCCTGATGAAATTATTCCACCCCCTGTAAAACGGATAAAGAAATCAACCATGGACGATGCTAATTCTGTGGTTTAGGATTGGTTTGTGACTTCTCATGGAAAGCATTTGCCTGTTTAGGGACTGTTGATTCAGGAAAAGGCATTGGAATTCGCTAGGGATCATGATTTGAATGACTTTAAAGCCTCCAATGGATGGATGGAGCGGTGTTTCAAACACAAGGATACAATTTTTGTCAAATGGCGCCAGAACATAAACATAAAATGAAAAAGAAAGGCCGAAAAATAATTGTGTTCTTGACTAATGTAACCAAGCACGCATCTCTCGAATTGTCCAATGTGTGCATCAAATTTTTTCCCGAAAACAGCCAATAGATCAATGGATTAGGCCTTGAAAAGCGGTTACAGAAGACACCTTTGTTAGCAAAGATTGAATCGTGTGATTCCGGTGCAGATGCAGATCGATCAGTGAGCGTTTTGAATGCAGTACATTTGGATAAGTTACGCATGGTCCGATGTCGATCCCAACACAATCCAGAAGTGCTTCGCCCGATGTGGATTCGAGTTTTTCGGCGGATTTCAATGCCTTACGGAGCAGCCATGTGATCCACAGCTGGAACAATTGGTTTCGGACAACTCAGCTGCTTTATGATGTAAACCGTTGACAGCTGCTGAATACCTCACCATAAAGAACGACACAGACGTCCACCTTGGAGACAGTGAGAATTGGGAATCCGGCTTCCTATCTGTGAACTGCATAGATGAAGCAGAGAACGGTGCAGAACAGCGGGAAATCACATGCCCAACCGAACGGGACGTGCTGAACTCGATCAAGATTATCAAGTAATTTGCTGCAGTGGACAGTAAAGCGTTTAATGCTGTGATCAACATGGAATATCTCATCAAGGGATTGATTCTCGACAATGATTGCAGACTTCTTCGCGTTAAAGAAACCACCCGAGTAAATTGCACATTGTGTAGAAACAAGCTGGACTATCTGAAATAGCTTTGAACATTATAGACAGGTCTTTATTTTAAGGACAGAAATTACTTGGTTTTTCAATAAGCAGATGATTGAAAATGTGAATTAAAAGGTATACTAGTCATCAATTGTGTTTTTAACCTTTGTTTTGAAAAATTTCCGCGAAAGTCCGTTCCTGAAAACAAAATCTCTATTTAATGAACACCCCCGTATAATGAACATTTTCCCCGGTCCCGATGTATATTGCCAGCGAGGAATTGTTGCCTTATGGTTAACATTTGAAAGAACAATTAGATCTAAAGGGTAAAACATAAAAAGAATAATACTGAATTTGGACACTCATCAACCTTCTAACATTTTCACAACCTACAGTTGTACTTATCGTTGGGGACGGTTTTGACGAAAGGCTCATCGTGCACTTTTACACTTTTTGTACAGTAAATAAAAAAGTGTTGGAAAAATGAAAGATAAAACTGCTAGGGTTCCAATCCAGAAATCTGTGGGGTTACTTCCATAAATATATAGCCTTTTATATAATGGGAAAGCAAGGAGAACAGCAAAAGATATGAGTCGCTCGGCTTTATGTAAACTGAGACATTATGATTATTACAAGTATTTGTTTGAAAGTATTAAAACATGCGCTACTGCAAATATTATTCGATATTATGGACATCAAATGTTGAGTAAAAGGCTTACAAAGCTGAGATTGTTGCCGTTTGATGACTCTCGGTATGTGTTGGACAATGGTTACAGTGCATCAGAGCAAGGACACTGTCAACATCGTTATAATTTGTATTTAAATGTGAATAAATTGTATAAAATATAAATAAAATGTAAATTTTGTTTATAAAGTTGTCTATGTTTTTATTTGAAAAACAAGCAATAAAAAAGTGTTGTATAGCAATATAAAATATACACATCTTATTTTAACTTTTCATTTACATAAACACATACACATACATAATTAGAGCAAAGGTTTCGAACTATTATAAATCATATGTTTCACAATAAATTCAGTGTCACTGTTTTTAACAAGTCAATAAAATCTTTCACACTTTCTCATCGAGCACGATGCATATATATACTGTAATACACACAATAAAAAAGCATTCTGTAAAGGTTGCAATGCCACCATGTTATACATTAAGTTCTTTCCTAGAAACAAGATCAATGGTGTGTCCATAGGTCGATAGCTATAGAAATCAAAGTAGTCCCTATTGTACAGCAACCCAGGTTTTCCTGGCTGATCCTCTTTACCCGTGTTGATGACATAGGTCGGTTAGTAGTGCGCCAACTGATCAATGGCATATGCGCCTTCAAACAGTGACTTTAGTTATATAGTCATGCTGTAAAATGGCTGTTATTTGTTTTATATTCATTATGTATAGTCATTGCGTTGGTTGTGGTTACCTGTATTTTCAATAATGTTGTCAAATTCTGCATAAATGATAATGTGAACAGGTGGACTAAGCACAGCAGCAAAATTCACTTCGTGCTTAATAATCGGGTAGTGGCCATCATTATAATTATCTGCCGTTAAATAGACCGTAAACAATGAGTATTCTTTAGCTCAATCTGCACGTTTAATGATACAGCTCTTGCTTCCACACAACCTATTAAATCCCTGGAGCAATGTTTCATAACCCTGCAGGTATTTCTTTTCTGCAAACGTTTGGGTTACGCGACTTGGTTAATACGTACTCCCCTTCCACATACACTTAAATAAAATTAAAATTGTATTGAAAATTGTATGGATTGTTGGTAAAACTTCCGGAACAGGCATCACTTGACACCATACGAGTAAGCACTCTTTTGGTAACTGACCAAGGAGTAGTGTGAAAAGGTTGGTTCTACCACACTTTGTGACGTCATAGTGTCTGGAAGTGACGTCATAGCGTCTGGGCCGGAAGTGTTGTCTGGACCGGAAGTGACGTCATCATGTCTGGACCGGAAGTGACGTCACGATAAGCGTTAGGATAGGCGCGGCCATCCATGACGTCATAATGATTTCATTTCCGTAGTCAATCGGCAACAGACCCTAAAAAGTGATGACCTCCCCCCCCACCCCTAGGCGGCAGTCGGGACTGACCCCCCCCCCCCTCAGGACATACTATGGACCGACTCCCCCCCCTAGGCGGCAGTCGGGACTGACCCCCCCCCCTCAGGACATACTATGGACCGACCCCCCCCCCCTCAGGACATACTATGGACCGACCCCCCCCCCCCCCCCTCAGGACATACTATGGACCGACCCCCCCCCCCCCCTAGGCGAGCAACATTCTGTCAAGTCAGCTTCAGTTCCATCAGAGGGGTATATAAGGGATGAGCATACAGCAGTGACAGTCATTTCGGTAAGTGGAGCAAGAGTTACACTCTACAATTGGATCACATCAGATCCAGGGATGGCATCCAGTGACAACTATTTCGGTAAGTGTTTATTGAAACTTTATAAATAAAAAGTGAACTTTAGTTATTTGCAAACAAACTTTGTAAACAAACTTTGTAAACAAACTTTGTAAACAAACTTTAGTTATTTGCATAATTGAAACTTTGTAAACAAACTGTGTAAACAAACTTTAGTTATTTGCATAATTAAAACTTTGTAAACAAACTTTGTAAACAAACTGTGTAAACAAACTTTATAAATAAAATTTGTAAGCAAACTTTGTAAACAAACTTTATAAACAAAATTTGTAAACAAACTTTGTAAACAAACTTTGTAAACAAACTTTATAAACAAAATTTGTAAACAAACTTTATAAACAAAATTTGTAAGCAAACTTTGTAAACAAACTTGACTTATTTACATAATTGAAAATTTGTAAACAAACTTTGTAAACAAACTTTGTAAACAAACTTTGGTTATTTGCTTAATTGAAACTTTGTAAAACAATACCTTTCGTTATACTTGGTCGATTTATATGAAAATTTCACTGTTTGATTCAGTTTTATGTAAACTTTTGTTATAAAGTAGTCATAGGCTATTTGCGCAGCTGGCTGTATGCATTTTTACCACCATTTTAACTTAAAATTGTGATAACTTTCGTTATAGTTGACTGAAAATTTCACCATTACAGTGCTTCTTCGCGGATGAATACCTTTTGGCAGACCATTTAACTTCACCGCTAGATGTCTCTGCTTTACAGCTGTACAACTTCACAAATGTAAGTGAGACATTGATATACACAAGTAAAATTCTGCTGAGTCAGCATTTTTGAACAATTTTTGAACAAGTTACACACCATATTTTGATTACATGGAAGTAGCATAAAAGCATGAGTGAAACATGTCAACTAGTCAACTAGTGATACATTCTGCTGAGTTAACACACCATTGAAGTGGTATAAAAGGAAGAGTGAAACGTATATTTTACTTCATTTCAGTTCTAGCAGTTGAAGAAACAACAACGATGGCAACAGTCTACTGTCATGATTGTGATGTGACATTTCCATCTCTGGAAGTGTTCGTGACACATACATGCAAACCAGCTAGGTTGAAACGTGCTCGTGAAGAGCTTGTTGAGCAGATTGAAGCCAAGAGACGAAAGACCTTACAAGATGGTGTTGAAAGACCTGATCCAGTCCTCTGCTGTAAATGCGCCAAGATATTTTCATCTTTGGATGCATTTGAGACACATGCATGTGCTGAGATGGAAAATGTGTCTCATGAAGAACAAAGAAAGAAAGAGACAGGACAAGTAGGCAGAGGCAGAAGAGTGAGTCTTGGTGAAAACGCACAGGAAAGGCGGTTTGAGCCTGAAGATGGATCAGATTTGCTACTTGAAATGCGACAACAAGAGAATAGTGTTGTGTAATGCCATGAATAAAAAAAAAAGAGATAATACTAAATTATGTGGTCAAGTGTTGTCGACTTTGCGACATCATGTTCAGGGACGATTGTCCATATTTGTCGTTGTCGTTGTGACGTCATATGGAGGGACAATCGTGTGTTCGGAAACATGCTGGTTCTGTAGGATTCTATGCAGTTTAGGCAAGTTTAACGAAGAGTGCATTGTGTACTGAAGCTGACGGTGTTCTTTGGCGATTATATGAAGTACTGGCTTGCTATTTGAAAGATGATTTAACGATAATGTTTCAATAAGCGTTTAATATTGTTCTATTGTGCCTGCCACACTTTATTCAGTAAGCAATATAAAACTTAGGTAGGCCGGTCCGGGGAAGTTTGACCGCTATTTATGAAACGCCATGCTACTGATTAATTGTCAGTGAACTGAATAGTAGTCAAATAATGCTTTAGAAAGACTTCGCGTTGCAAATAATGTTTAAATATTAAACCAGGGCGGTAAAATGTGACCAATTGTCTGATCGAATGGTTATTTTTGCGGGAGATTTACAACGCGTTGTGGTCACATGGCTATGTTTCTGATATAAGAGCGTAACCTCCGGAGAGTGGGGTCAGTCTGAAATCAGTATTTTGTGTGGTAAAATGGATTAAAAATGGTTTTCTTCTGGGTGCGTTGAAATATCTACGTTCTTTAAATTAAATAGAAGACATTAAAGTAAATTATTTTTAAATTTTTCGCATGTTGTTAGTTCATTTAGTAATATTTTTATGTAAACTTCAGACATCTCGAAATGTACAGTGTGTTATTGTTAAAGAGGCCGCATGTGCGCCGGCCATATTTAAAGGGTCTGAGAGCGGAAATTATTCAAATTCTGTACAAATTTTAGTCGCTTTCAGTGCCAGAAATTAATGAGGTGTTAAAGTCGCCGGCACTGCCACGCCGAAAAGTGACAAATTATTGAATAACTGTTTAGCAGCGTACCACTAGATTACTAATTTAACTAAAAATTTGTAAATATATTTGCGTTATAATTCAAAGGCGAGATTTTGAGGCACTGAATGTCGTTCAAAATGATTTCGTTTATCGAACATAGTGCCGTATTTCACAAATTTACACACGTAAATTATTTGTGTGTAAATTTCCACCTTAAATAGAATTTTAATCGGTTTCCTATGGAGGATAAATCCTGTGAAATTTAGTGCTCTTGGGTGTCAAAATTAATAAAAACGAGAATAATTCTGCCATGTTTAAAGTAATCTAAACATGCAAAGCTTAATTTAATTATTTTTACCAGGTTGAATTCGTGATTTCTCGGAGGCATGGTGCTGCAAATATCGGGGCATATTTAGGTAAACAGTGATATAGAATCTAAATGCCTCTTTATAAAATGTGCTGTGTGTGTTGAATATTGAATAATGTATTTAGAATTTGTAATGTGCTGTGTTGTGCATTGACATATCGGTGCAAAGCTTTTGGAATATGACAGAGATCTTTGTTTATACTGTCATTTTGTAATATCTTGCATTTAATTACTATTAATTAATAATATTAATAATTGCTATACAATTACTTAAAGATGTATATATATTTTTATTTTATTTTTTTTGCAGTTTTCACCTTATGTCAAGCAACCACATATGAGTGAATAAAAACCCCGATCAGTAGTTAACGCGGCTTTTCTTCCGAACATCACAGTGAAAACTAAATAAGATGCGTGGATTCGACCACAAGCAGTGGTGTTTCGCCTTCGTGGGAACCGCAACGGTGTTTTGAACGGCTATGGGTTCATAGTGGCCCCAACAAACCTGTAGATTCTATCACACGCAAACTGATGTTTTGTTTTGTGAACTATTAAATGGTATAGGTGCGTTGACGTTGCCTATATACTTCACGATAGCGCGCGCCATTCAACCAAGTATGTAAATGGTCTTTCACATCATGATGATCTATGACTTCTCCTTCACAACAAGCACTTATACATCTTATTTTTACAGGAATAGTTGGTTTATCTTCTTGGCAACAACATAGCTCTTTCAACCATGTTAAAAATTTTCCCATCCTTCAGGAAACTGTCTTTGTTGACGTTGTTTCATTTCTGTTGTAATGTCGTCACGAGTGGTCTTTTTACTAAACATTGTTTTTGGAATATTAGCATCAACAATTTCCTGGATAAATGGATGCCAGCCATATGGTGGTATGGCTCGTTCTTTTCTTCTTGTCGCCACCAATGCTTCTTTCATCAAATCAACCACGTTGGAATTTGCTATAATATCGCCCGTTTTCAACACAAGTTCATTCTTGTCTGACCATGTCGTACCATATTTCTTCAGTTCTGCTAAAAGTTGTGTTATTTTTCCATGATAGATAGGTTGAAAATGACTTAAAAATAATTTTTCTGGCTTTTCAGGTGATGATGATGATGATGATGATGAGGGCTTTTGCTGCCTAGACTGACTTGTTCGTAAATGACGACCAAGAAGTTGAGATATTTCTATAGCCTTTTCACGTGTTCGTTTCCCACGTAAAAGTGTATTCACTTTTGTTTTGATTTCACCATCTTTTCCCTTCTTTTCTAGCAACATTTTATATTCATATTCAGGAATGAGGACCATTTTCATCGCATGTTTCATTTTAGCAGCAGTTTGGCTAACAAAGGTAATGCCAATCTAGCAATAGCTCCAATGAATCCTCCTTTCTGATTAATCAACTTCTTTTTTCGTCGAAGGGATATCTTCTTATCTGCTACAGTACGAAGCGTATGACGTTCACGTTTAAATTCCTTAAACCGTTTTGAGCTTAAGGGTAAATATCCTTGCAATATATTCAAACAAATTTCAAACAGGCTTGTTAATTCCTCCTTTGTAGCTTGCTGTAGCAAGGATTTACGTCGTTTAGGCCCACTGCGTGCAAGCAAATGAAGAAACGGCTGGTTCGCTCGAATACGTTTAGACATCTTGACTGCGAATGGTCAAATGAGTTGGTTCTTGTTCATACACTGCTTTATCAATATATACATAATGTGTATCTTTTGGTAAAATGCCTGTACGAATACGTAGTTGATCATTTGTCTTTGGTTTTAAATCAATGAATAAATAACCATGAGGTTTGCTAGCAGCATCTTGATAGGCTTCTATGAGAAATTGAGATCTTCCAGGATACATTTGCCGCGCCAATGTACTAATTTGTTGACTGTCTCTCGGATTTTTAAACAGAATGATATAATGTGTATTCAAACTAATATTTCGCATCTCTTTCCCATGATGGAATAAATTATGCACAATAAAGATAATGCTTAGATTTTGATGACTGCTGCCCACACTAAAGAGACGTGTCATACGCTCATTACTATGACATTTGGTCATTAAGTCATCAATGATAAGTAAGTTTGGTTTCTTCGGGTTAAAACGCTCTTCAATGTCATCTGGAATGCCTTGGTAAAATTCCACGCCTTTCATTCCCTTGTACAAAGGCTGATCTGCTGCATAGAGCCATAAAATGCTTTTTGGAGAGGGTTTAATCAACTTTTGTTCTAGAATTTCCTTCACCAGAGACGTTTTGCCACTGCCTGTAGGTCCAGAGACTAAACATGTAAATGGATGCTTCATTGTTGAATGTCTGTTTCTTTCACCCAACTGTTAAACTTGTTTGGCCAACCTAACCACTTGACAAATAATTCTTTCACACCTCCTCGTCTTTTACGTGTTTTCAAGACTTTTTCAATTCTATAAATAGATTCAATATCTTTGGTCACTTTCTGCAGTTCTTCTTCATAGAAATGCCCATCAATATCTTCGTCTAAAAAGTCTTTCACACGATATAAATGTATTCCTTGCTTCTTACAACGATGTGTGACAATGAAGACTTCTTGCGTCCATTTGATGTGATAATCGCGTTGAAACACGTATTTAATGTGGGAAATACGAACATGATCGCCAATGTTAAATTTGTACTTCTTCTTCTTCGGTTTCAATTTCAGTTTGTCGACATGCATATACTTCCACACTTTTGATTCGTTGTCTTTACGAATCTCGGCTGGAGCATATTTATTAGGAAGAGAACCATGAGGTCTATGGTTGTAATTGTACACCAAGTCTGGAAGAATGTCCAAATAACGGTAAGTTTGATTATGTAGAAAATACCGATACATCATTCCCTTTAGAGTACGAATGACTCTTTCAGCAAAGTTGGCTTTGGTTTCATTCTTTGTGGTATAAGCATGAATGCCTTCTTTCTTCAAAAATGCTTTTACCCATCTGTTTTTAAATTCTGTTCCTTTATCAGACCTTAGAGTTCGCGGTCTTCGTCGTGTGTCATGAAAAATCTTTCGGAAAGCTTGTATGACGCTGGTATGTGATTTATTAGGTATTGGCTGTACCCAGACATATTTGGAAAACACATCAATGACAATGAGTAAAAAGCGTATGTCATCATTATAGGGAGCTATGTTTCCCATATCAGCCAAATCAATATCCCACATATCATCAATGCCACGTGTAATCACACGTTGTCTTTTGAACCTGTATTTGACAGGTTGGAGTAAACTGAAAGCATCTTGATCCTGCAGCCATTTCTTCACTTGTGACTGTGTGACTGGTTGATCATGTTTTCTTAAGATGTGATACAGTATGTAAGGACCAGCAAATGCTCCAGGCTGTCCAGGTTTGAAGTAGATATTGGTCAAGTAGTCTTTCCACGTTGACATGATGAATGAAAAAACACGTCTGAACAGAACAGCTTTTATTTTATAACTCAACCAACATCACTTAACTAACATACATTTATAACTTAACTAACAAGTTTTTTTTTTACAAATCAAGTATAGATACAATGGTATGAATAACTGGAGACCATTGGTCTTCAATGAACGCTAACCAATGACTGAGTTCATCCAATGTAATAGCATCTACACCATATTTCTCACAACGTTGATTTGCATTCTCTAACACTTTATCTAAATGCATGTAATATTTAGCTTCATTCCAATATGTATAAACAGATGCAAAATGACAAGTATGTTCTTGACACTCTTCATGTTGACAAGCAGGACAGACTAAATATGCAAACTTTTTTACAGCTGATAACATTTCTTCACAATAAGCTTTTTGCACAATATATTGTCTCAGTGTCATGTCCGCCATTGTGTAGTCTTGAATCAATGCAACACAAGTTAAACATACTTCAAATTTACATGTCCACACGTCTGCACACCATGACGGTTGGCAAGCAAATGAAAAAAGTCTCTAACCCTCACACAACATTTCTAACAACTTTCCCATAATATTCTGACCAGGATATTCAGATGACACATGTTTCACACCAGCTCCCCACCAATGATCATACGTTGCTTCAACTAAAGTTTTGTCTTTACATTCTTTCAACTTGTTGCGAAACAATACACACTGATCCAGTTTGACTTGTAAAACATCTTGCATTTTGCTTCTCTTCACTGGTAAGGACATGGTTTTATCCCTTTAGCAATACGTTTCGCTTCATATCCATTTCTGGATGACACAATGGCTGAAGCAATATCTGGACGGTGATGAAACACTACTTTCTCATATTGATACAACGCTTCACTTGAGTTGAACACATGTCCATACTTTTCAAGTCGTGTTGGAAACATGTTTGAAAGAACGTCCTTATGACCACTGAATAGTACAAGATTCTCCATGTTGACTTTGCTTCTTTATTCTGACATGTCGGTTTCTTCCTGTAATAAAATATCTTTTAATATATTTGCTGCCTCTTCTATCATGTTCTTTCTTTGTTTACGTTGAAACCACTCACATAAAACTAAATTTGCTAGTAAGAAAAACATTGTTATGTCTTTGAGAAAGAATTCACTATGTTGTCATAAACATGTTTAAAAAGGTTTTATATAACTTACCTGATAAAGCTGCTCGGTTTCCTCTTCTTTACAACAATCTCTCAAATAGTCAACCACGGTGACATATACTTCAACATCAGTGCGAGCAGAATAAAGTGCAGAATCAAAGTCAAAGTCAGGATCTTCTTCTATTCCAATTTTATGACATTCTCCAAGAAATCTCGAATGCAGTTCAATCACATCAAGACTATGATGTACAACATCCCAAAAAGCATCCAAATGATAAAGTTGATAGTCTGGAGTGCCACAGCTAGCAAGTTTAGCAATCATCAAGTCAACATAAGCATTTTTAAAACATGCGTCCATCTTGTTTCAGTGTCTTGTGGGCTTTTACTTTGCTTCACAGACTTTAAGTACTCCACACTTGCCGCAGAAGTTGTTTGGTTCACACATCTTGCAATTATACTTGTGACAGTGGCAATGATAATCCTCCACATATCCACAAGCACCACAATAGTCGCAGGTAAGTCCAAGTTGATTTTGTACGTTCATGTTCTCCAACTGAACTTCAGCCAGCCTTTTCTTGGATAGCTTTGACACCTTCATCCGACCATCCTTTTGCAGCTGGATAGGAGTTATGACATGACATTCCTCACATGGCGATAGGGCTGAGTTGATGTTGTCCATCTCCTGAAGCAGTGTCTCCCATTCACCATCATTCATGTTGATGTGATGTGTGTATTCTTTCCCTTCAAACCGTGACGTGCGCACAAAACTCACATAGCGCATATCCAAGTATGAAATGACTTCAAGCCACTTCGTTTGCGTTAAGTATAGTTTGAAGCCAATGTCGCGTAAATTTTTCAAGCTCTGGCACACAATCTTCCACAAAGATGGTGAATAAGCACACCATCTCTCTCCACGTGTGATGCGTAGAAATGGCCCATATTCTCCATGCTCCACAGTAATGGTTAAGTTAGCACTAATTTTAAAGCTGCTGCTGCTGCTGCGCTGCGCTGCTGCGTTGCTTGTCTTGTTCTCCATGACTGCTACAATGTATTGATGATCCACTCCCTCCAACTGTCTGCTGAGAAATGACTTCACTCTGCTGAGTCCACTCCCTTTTATACCCAACTGGTTGCTGAGTCAGCTTTCTTTTCAAAGAACTTGCAAAGTTTTGAGTTCACTTCAACTCGTCCATGGTTGAATCGAACAAGCTCTGATACATTCGTCTTCAATGGAACATCATCATCATAATGTAAAATGATTCTTGCAGCTACAGCTAACATGAGCTCAACTGCCCAAATTGTATTCGCGTTGATAAATGCTGAATCAATGTCATAAGTTAACGGTAAATGTAGATCTTCACATTCACGTAGAAACGAGCGGATGAAACGATCTCTTGGAATGGTCTTTCCAACAGCTTCCCAATGCTGATGTAAGCTCTTCACTTGCAGTATCCAATCCGATTCAAAAGCAGGAAGCTTTGAAAACACATAGTCAGCATAATTCACTTTGAAGACGTCATCCATGGTCTCTACACATCTGTGAAGAAGTAATGTTGACATTGTGAAGTTTTCTCGTCACTCTTCCTTTTATAAAACTTTGATGGTATATGGTGTGTAACTTGTTCAAACTTATTCAATACTCGTTCAAAATTGTTGACTCAGCAGAATGTATCACTAGTTGACTAGTTGACATGTTTCACTCATGCTTTTATGCTACTGCCATGTAATCAAATTATGGTGTGTAACTTGTTCAAACTTGTTCAAAGAATTATTAAAATTGCTGACTCAGCAAAATGTAACAGTCGACCCACCGAAAAAAACCGAAGTTCAGAATCGTCTGAAACGGATAAATATGCAAAAATCACAATTTCGAGGGGGGGGGGGGTCGGTCGACCTAAAAAAATGAAAAATGTTCAGAATCGTCTGAAACGGATAAATATGCAAAAATCACAATTTCGAGGGGGGGGGGGGGGTCGGTCGACCCAAAAAAATGAAAAATGTTCAGAATCGTCTGAAACGGATAAATATGCAAAAATCACAATTTCGAGGGGGGGGTCGGTCGACCCAAAAAATGAAAAATGTTCAGAATCGTCTGAAACGGATAAATATGCCAAAATCACAATTTCGAGGGGGGGGGGGGGGGGCGGTCGACCCAAAAAATGAAAAATGTTCAGAATCGTCTGAAACGGATAAATATGCAAAAATCACAATTTCGAGGGGGGGGGAGGGAGGTCATCACTTTTTAGGGTCTGTTGTCGATTGACTTCGGAAATGAAAGCTTGACTTCATTGACTTCGACGATCATCGACTGAAACCCTAGGAAGCCGCCACACAGCATGACCTTATTATGACCCCATTATGACCTCATTATGACGTCATAGATGGTCGCGCCTATCCTAACGCTTATCGTGACCTCACTTCCGGTCCAGACGTCACTTCCGGTCCAGACAACACTTCCGGTCCAGACAACACTTCCGGTCCAGACAGCACTTCCGGTCCAGACAGTATGACGTCACAAAGTGTGGTGGAACTCTTAAGAGAACCACCACAAAAGTGTGGTGGAACTCTTATTTCTACACTACTCCAAGGAATATGTGTCTTTAACAAATGCTTGAAACATTGTGCAACGGTAACCACTTTACATCCCTTGCGTTCAATAGCGAGCTTGGTAGGCATTTTCATGAGCGGGTTTGTACTACAGGGTTTGCCCTGACTTTTTGCATCAAGTACACTTCTTCTAGGTTAATCTTGCAGAAGTTATTGGCTGCCATTAACATGTGGCTAGTCTTCTGTCTGTGGAAGTGTAGTTCAATATTGCTGCCACTTGGATGGTAGCTTTCTTTTTATTTACTTATTTATTATTGAAAAGGAAGACATTGTACGTCACATCAATTACTCGCACATTTACACCAAAAACCTTTCAGCAACCTTATGCAGACACACAGTTTACACATCGCTAGGTGTCGCAGCACCCAGACAACACCGCAATTATTTTAACAATTGTCTATAAATTCACTCGCATCTATGATGTAGTAAACATTTGTAAGAAAAAGCAGACATGAAACACAAGGAGTGTGCAGAAGTGTCATAAGGTTTTTTTGGGACGTACATATGGTTTGACTAATGTAGATATGCATTAGGGAGATAAGAAGGGGAAAAAAGAAAAGAAAAGAAAGCATGATCCGTTTTTCAATTGTCCTTCACGGACCACGATCCCCATTTCCTATGGTATTTATCGTCGTCTAAGATAATCTTATCTACTTGCATGTACATGCTTACTTCATGCATGAAGGTCGAATGATTGAAGGCTAAATTGCGAAATCGGGTATCCCATATTCGGTATTTTAAAATAAGAAAAATAAGGTTTTCAGCGTTGTTACAAGATCCTAACGGAAACTCAGTAGCGTGAAAGCTTTTCTTATTATTGCCACTGTTTTAGGACAATTTATGAACAGGTGGAAATTATCTTCTACTACATTACATTCAGAGCATTTTTTGTCTAATTTAATTACCCCTGTTCCAGATTTTTGTTGTTGGCTACTATGTCGTTTAATATCTTGAACTGGAAGGAAAGTAGTTTGTTATCGCGACATGAATTTCTTGATATTTTGATACTTTTGTTTACTAGGGTAAGCTCTATCCCCTTGTTCTTCCACATTTTTAACTTGTCGGGGGTTGACTTATTTGTTTCACTAGTTCTTTATAAAAATCCTTCGACTTACAATTTGTTACATTTAAACGCTGACCACTTCTAGTTCTAAATATGCAACTTCCTAAGGGACAGGATTGATGAGGTAAAATTTGTTGTCTAATTGCTTGTTGAATGCCAGTTAATGTAAGGTAATTAACTTTGATGTTATATTTCATTAGTTCATCGCATGTCAGCCATTTATTATTTTTATTCATTAGATCTTGTATAAAAACAATTCCGTTTTGGAACCAGTTCTTAAAGAATCTGGGTTTATTATCTATAAGTATATCTTGATTGTTCCAGAGTAATTGTTTAGACATTGTCGAGGTTGAAATATTATTTTAAAAGCTTGTAAGATATCTTGATAAAAGGGAGGCATATAAGGGAGTTTTTTTACGTCAAAGTTGCAATGCATTAACAAACTTAGGCCACCAACCTTATCTAAGTAATAATTTACTACTTTTGACCTCTTTTTTCGTTGCATTAATTTTGGTAACCAAGCAAGTTTGAGAGCCATATTCTGTGATTGGATGTCAATTGCTTTTAGTCCACCCTCATCATAGTTCCTTATTATAGTGGTATGTTTAACTTTTGGTGTAGAATAACCCCATAAAAATGATGACGTTTCTTTTTGTGCTTGCTTTATGTAGCCTGCGTCACAGCTAGTGTTAGAAAGGGAGTAAATTAAGTTAGATATTCCAAGTGACTTAGTTATTAGAATTTTTCCTAACAGGCTGAGTCCTCTACAAGACCAAAATAGGTACTTTTCTCTCATTTTTGCAACCTTATCGATAATGTTCTTTTCGTTGTATTTTTAAGGTCATATCCAAGGGAGATTCCAAGCATGTTGAAACAGACACTTCTCAATCATAAGCGCCTTTCCTTTTTTTCCAAGGTCCCAGCCATATAAGTTAAGTTTTATCTTTGTTGATTTTAAGGCCTGACTGGCTAGCAAAGTTTTGTAGCGTTCGAAAAAATTCTGGAATTGATTATACATTTTTCATATATTATAAGCTACCTCCGTATTCCACATATTATAATCTAACGCCGTATTTCATGCATTATAGTCTATTGCAATGTTTCGTAAATTATAATCTAACGCCATGTTTCATGTATTATAATCTTTGTGTGTCCTATATTATAAGCTAACCACATATTATAATATTATAATCTAAGGTAAACGCGGCCTACAAGACAAACCTGCAGAAGCTCAAGAACATCGTGCTCGTCACATTTCTCAACGATCCTATGGTCGTGTCCCTTGAGTCCGCGGTTCTCCAATTATGTTCTTGCTGCGTCATTCTCTTTCCCTTCCTCTGTCCCTATCTCTATCCGTCTGTCTGTCTCTATCTCTCTCTCTGTCCCTTTCTCCTGTCTCTCCCTTCCCCCGCTTTCTCTCTCTCTCTCTCTCTCTCTCTCTTTCTCTCTCTCTATCCCTCCCTGTTTCTCTGTCTCTTTGGAATAGTTTTGGGCAGTCCACTTCGATCAGCATCGTCGCTTCGATTAGCATCGTCGCTTCGGTCAGCATCGTCGCTTAAGTTATTGCCGGCGCTTCGCTCGTTTCAGCCACAACCGTTGATTCCGCCACCGCCGCAGATTTCGTCACCGTCGTCGCTATCGGCCATATGCTGAAGAAGGTTGTCTTCACATTGCAAATAAGTTACCTTAACTGCTCAGAAGAACTCTCAGTAACTGTCTATTGGCTAGTCAAGTACTCTGGTTAAAATTGCAATTAAAGAGAAGCGAGGGCTTCAGGATTCTATGGTAATTACATTTAAGCCAGAGTTGTTGACAAGCTATTTACCGCGTACGGCCTGTTATTCATATTCCGGAGCTGGTATGCTATCAGATTAATTGCAATTCAGTCCTTCGTTCACGTAGCATGTATTTATGTTTTGGCAATCATCACACATGAGCATTTCACAGATTGCCTAAAATGTGTCTAGGCAGTCTGTGTAATGGAGCACCCTAATTTTCAGTCATTTCGTGAAATAACAGAAAATTTAGGCATTTCACGAAATATCTGGCCCCCACACTCATTTCAGGAAATGACTGAAAATAATTTTAGGCATTTCACGAAACGACTGATTACACAGAATGACTAACACACACACACACACACACACACACACACACACACACACACACACACACACACACACACACACACACACACACACACACACACACACAGAGATATATATATATATATATTTCACATTTAACGTGAAATCTACTACATAAATCAGAGAAAGTATGCACATATATTTGGAATTCTTTCAAAATCTTGGTAGACTCGTGAATGTATGTTAGTACGAATATAAGTGAATGAGAGCGAATACATTTTTGCTATATATCTTATCCTTTTTAAAAGTTTAATGGTGTCCTAAATATATATATAGATCAGATTTCACAGCTTTACACTGTTTGTCTCTTCACTGATATATTTGAAGCTCTGAGTTGTTATATTTAAGGTAATTGGCTTTTACGACATGCTGCCTAGATGATAAAAGTAACAAATGCTTGAAATATTAGCCAGTATTCATTTGATTAGCCAGTATTCATTTGACAGCGAGATGGCTTTGATAAAGGAACAGATATTTGAACGAGAAGCATCCTGGATACCATCCTAGAAAATCTTAAGTTTACTGCTGTTGATTTTACAACCGATTACGTCCTTAAATAATAAGTGGACTAAGACTAAATTTTGTACTGATCAAGATTTGAAGAATAGAGCTGTTCTAGTCATGCCCCATTATTCTTTTCGAAAAGATATAACTTGACATACAAATATAAAGGTGTTGTTCTCAAATAGTGAAAAAAATTTTACAATAATAAAAGACACGAAGTGCTTATTATAATATACTTTTGCGATGTCCTGTTTAAAGCCATATGAAGCTAGTTCTTCTACAGTTGTGACTTTGTGTTGGAGAAAATGGCAATTAAAATACAGAAATATCACACTACACGCTGTAACATACAACTGTAGGGTTAACCCTAACCCTAACCCTACATAACTTAGACTTTAAGTGACGTCTTTCCTACGACGCGTTTCAAGTAAAAATCCATTAGCAACCATAAAATTTTGCAACAATTAAACGAATTGTATTGATAATTTTTGAGCTTTGTAAACATCTCCAGTATCAAGTGTTATAATAGTATCTAAAAGACGGCATTAACAGCTATGAAGTTTTGTAGCCATTTAAAAAAGACCTCAATTAAATTGATAATTCTTGAGCTTTGTAGTATGAAAAGATTGTGCGTATCATTAGTCAAACTCCCTTCTAGTAATAGCCGTTGTCTTACTTTTGAAATATAGAGATAGAAAGCCTGGAAATACAACTCATACTGTCTTTATCAAAAATATCTACAACAATTATAAAAAGTTTGCCGAGCAGTGACGTAATACAAGGCGCTTTAGAAAAGTATTTTGATGATGGCGAAGATCATTTTTATCATAATGGTAATAATGAGGAGGCTAAATCATGCTATATTAGAAACACTGCTGTATAATAACTTATTTAGCAATAATTATCCAGATATCAAATTCCGTTGAAAGTGAATATTAAAATTAGTCTGCACAATGGGCCGGGCACAGCACAACTAATGAGGTTAACTGACAGTCTAAACAATTAACTAAGCGCCGAGCAGCGGGCATATGTAAATGTTTCTTTCCTTTTTTGGGGAGGGGGGGTATTTTAGAACCATTGTTTGAACGTGCCTCCGAAAACAGAAAGATTTCTTTCGATGAACTCCGAAATGCAGTTTATTCTTTTTATGACAGTGCAAAACAATTAAAAAGACTGTTTGCTATATTACACAGCCACAGATTTGCAATCACAGATTAAAATAAGCATAAACCTAAAACATATATCCAAAACGTCATAATTTGTGGTCAAGTCAAAAACATATGAAAAAAACATGATAGAAATAATTATGCGTGTGACAATATATATATATATATATATATATATATATATATATATATATATATATATATATATATATAAAACACAATTAGTTTTGAAATAAACAAACCCGGTATGAAGAGCATAGCATTTTCTGCACACAGTTTGTCAATATAATAACATGTTAACAAATTGTTTTAATATATTATTGCTGCATACATACAAAGAGTATTATGTTACTTATATTTCATAAATGTGACAAAAACAAAGACCCCACATGCACAATGTCGATATCTGATTACATGACAATGTAAAGGTAAGCAAAATATACAGAACTTTGAGCTTATGCTTACATAAGTGGATATATATATATATATATATATATATATATATATATATATATATATATATATATATATATATATATATATGTGTGTGTGTGTGTGTGTGTGTGTGTGTGTGTGTGTGTGTGTGTGTGTGTGTGTGTGTGTGTGTGTGTATGTGTGTGTGTGTGACCTTGACTTTCTTTGTTGCTTAAATGACATATACCTCAACTAATAGAAACCCTCTCAATCCACACAGCATCCACAAGGACATAAATATATTCAGTTCCACTGTGCAGATTCTGAGATATTATTTTAGATCCCAATTATCAGTTCCACGAAAATGCTAAAAACATTGAACGCTTAAAACGGGGCGTTTTCGTATTACTTGTTCTGCTCTTTGAATGGAGAGTAGTATGAATGTGAATGACAGTCTTATAATTTCTTGAATATAATAAATTATGAGCTCCATAGCTATACACTTTATATATCTGTATGCTCTAGGTATGAATGTTGCGATATCGATTTTTCCATCACGAGTTTTATGAATATGAAAGTTAACATAACAATATTTTTTTGTAGGATGAATAATGTAAATGGAGGATATGTATCTTATCACAATTTCAATCATGCTTAATTGAATCCCTGTGAAATCAATCTATGACCATTTTGTGACTGATTGTGTGTCACGTATCTGTCATATAATGTTTATTTATAGCAGCACAATAATAGAAGACCAAGTATAATAACTGCATTTATCAGCTCTCGCCCAATAAAAAAACAATGAAGTACCACAATTAGTCGTATTAGTATTAATAATTGTCCCATCAACGAATGTCATTCCATCTTGAAACGCTAGCGAAATGCCATGTATATGCCCATTTATATTTATATTTATACAGGTCGACCTGTTACAGTTTGGCGTATTGCTTGGAATTATGTAAATACAATCTCGTAGTCTGAGTACTGTATATAAGAAATAAAAAGGAGTAATTAGCTACCAGAATATAAGGAACATCTTAATTTCCTTTAGCATAGTACTTTTCAGAAATGCACCAATGGAGCACTCACTATGACCTCCAGTACTGTCTATTTTCATCATATATTACCATTTTGTATAAGTGCATCCCCACAGAGACAAAACTCAGCTTATATTGGAGAAAGTACGACTGCGAGCTAACATATATAACAATGAGATAAAATCAATACACTTGAATAACGCAGTAATGTAATTTTTTCAAACAGCGGATGGAACAAGGGCTCAGTGAGCGGTATCTTTCAATTCCGTGATGGATGCACTAACCCACTGCATTCACCTAGCTGAGGCAATCGAGGTGAAAGTCAAATCCCTCGTTCTCAACATTAAAGGGAAATGCGGTTATCTCTGCGCCATCTAGCGACCGAAATGCGTATTACATTGAATATCGCTGAGTTTGAATCCATGTTTACACAGTATAAATAACTGCTAAATCCGTCTAGATCGAAAAATTCTTTTCAAAGACAAATAGAGTCGTAGAGAAATGGTCTGTATTGATAGTTTGTTCCTAGAAGGGCCTGTGTTGATAGATTGCCCATTAAAATCTTATTATACTGTTTTCATCATTTATCCATTGAGTCAATGGATTTTGTTTAAAAGATTGTATAATTCTGTTATTGAAACGGTGACATGTATTTTTTATTTGCTTAAAACATTTCGTATGATGTGGTCTTCAAACAGGGGAAAATGTAGCAATTGTCAATAGTGATTGTGTGCGGATTTGGCATTTTGATTTAAATTTCTTGGTTTTCCCAATGGTTTCTATAGTAAAAGTACGAAACCTTTCAGTATCTTTGTTTCTCTTATAACATCGGTGACCCTCCTTTTTCTTTTCATTTTTTAATATATACCTTCAAAGCATTAAACTGTGAAAGTATGAAGGAAATGCCAATTGTAGGTAAGATACCCGCATTTCCCTTTAATTTGACTTGAATCCCGGGGATCTTATTAGATTAACGTCTCAGCCAGCTGAGGTAACAGTTCCTCTCGCCGCCGCCCCCCCCCCCATCCCCCGATGCAATCAGATAATTGTGAGCTTCCTCACTGCATGAAAAGCTGTGCATCAGTATTTTCGAAGTATTCCGTGTTGAAAATTGAAAATGCTTCCCTCAATATCACTAAATACTGATTTCTTCTTGAACACTTAATGTCCTCTCCATCTCTGTTAGAGGTGGAGGTACTTCTGTGGGTACTGCTTTCGGCTGAGCATCAGTACTGTCTGCCTCATTGTATGTTTGAGTATCTTTTGACAGATCTACAAAATGTTGTGTTCCTAAAAATAAAGAGATTTACTTTATATGAAACCAAGTAAAAGGAAATTGCAGACTGCTTTATCTTCAATTTTTATAGATGCTGTTGGGAGAGAATCATTAAGACTTGTTAATACATTTCAATTAGTTTGTATAGAAAAACCAATTATTTTCAGTTATTATTAGATTGGTAATACAAAGAGTCAGCGGAAAGACCACCAAAGCGTTCAAATAATAGTGTGATAATTTAATGTCTTAATATGATTTTATTTTTTGGTGTGCGATTCGTTTGTTTGTTTCTTTGTGGAGTGTTTAACTTCCCGTTCACCAACTGTGATGGATCTATTGGGACGCACTTGCTGAAGGAATAAGTGAAATAAAAGAAGGAAGAATAAAGAAATAGTAAAAGAATAGGTAGAAAGAAAGAAATTCCGATTAATCTCCTCCTACGCTATATACGGAACAGAAAGCAGTGGGAGTATTCTTAAGATCCCCCAACATACAGGGGATTTTGGGTGATAGATATATTTGAATATTATTGACTTCAGTGACATTACCTTGATTGATATATTTATAATTGATTGAATTACGTGCACTGCTATAGAGCGGGTTTTCAAACTGATTGGGATCTTCAGCTGAATGCGGCTCAACAGTTATCCCATCGTCTCTGCTTGAGTACCTAAAGCAACACATGCTGCAATAACTAGTACTTATAGGATAAGCACATTTCTACATACTGAATCAAAATGAAAGTATCTACTTTTCTCCCTTCGTCTATTCTTGGGTACCTAGAGCAATACTTTGTGTACTAATTAGTAACTTATGGGATGAGCATACTGATAAATAAAGTATTTACTGTATTGGATAGTCCCTACGGGCAATATACGGGTAATATATACCGCAGTAATGAGTAACACATAGAGTGAATGAATTAATGGATATTGAATATGAAATTAAAAGAAGTAACTTTCATCCCATTAATTAATCACTATGAACGATTTTAACTTAAAAATAAATGTTGCTCTCAAACAGTGACAAATTATAACATTTACATCATTTTCATCTGCGCATCTGGACATCTAAAATACAACTAGCTGTTCAGTGCCCATTTGTAGAAAAAATTTCTGTGAATTTCTCAAGTTTCTGTAAAAATACCATTCCTACCTGACACGCCTGTTTAATGGTTTATTCTTTTGTCTTCTTATCAAATAGATAACGATAAGAACGATGACGAAGATAAGCGTGAGAGCGACTAGACCAGCAATCACGCCAGTCACCAACCGACGATCCTCCTTCTCTGACGACTGTGCCTTCGCCACGGATGTGCAGTTGTTTTCTAAATCAGACAGCAATAAATCTATTGGTTTGCGGAGTGTAGTTCCGAAAAAAACCTTTTTTCTGCAAACCGTCACATAAGACACCTAGAATCATGGTTACTAGGTATTCGAGATATTTAACAGTACCACAATGGTACTTATTGGTGTAAATGGCATTGCATTTGACACTTGTAACCGTGGTTACTAAGAACGCTGGATACTTAATAGCACAGCTGTAGTACTTACTGATAACGCGGTTATTAGCGATGCACTTGCTACAGTCGGTGGCGTAAGGCTCGTCACACTGACATACGTAACCAATGTTACTGTCAGGTAAACAGTAGCCATTATAGGGACAGAAGACGTTGTCACACAGTGACGTGTCAGATTCACAATGAACACCTTCAACAGAACAAAAAAAAACAATTCTTTTAGCCATTTCTTTTATTGTTTTATTAAGAATATTTTTATGATATGCCACCAAAAAAGTTATTTTCAGAAATTACAGTACTAAATTAGTTGTTCTCCTTAAGTATGGTATTCTCTACAAAAATGAGTTAGCAGAGCAATATGTTAAAATAAAATTGGTGACGTTTGGTTAAGTTGTTTGGGGCATTGCTGCCGTAAAACAAAGGTTCTGGATTAAATTCCAGTTCGGAGGTGGTAAGCGACGGATCAGCTATTACAGGATTCAAAATTAACGCCAACAGAGTCTACTGACTTAAAATACAGGTATATTTAATTTCGAAATCATAATAGCAAACACTTAAAATCCTAACTCTAAAACAGAAACCAGCAATTTCTAAAGCTTTAAAGCAATCTGAAATAAATTCAAGACAACAGTATGTATACATACCTACGTATGGCCACGGGCACTTGCAAAGGTAAGAGCTATCAGCATCTCTATGGTAACAGGAGCCGCCATTTTGACATGGCATCGAGCTGCAGGGCGTGAACTCAGTGCACTCGACGCCATTACCTACACCAATACTTCACTCATGTACAAACAATACACAAATATACACTGCAATGCACAAACTCTCGTAGTTTGATTCTCAAACATTTTCGTAATTAACATTTTTTTAATAAATATGCAAGTCAGTAGTAAATTGTCCCCAAAGAACAGCAATAATAATAATAATAACGATAAAAATAATAATAATAATTTAAAAGAATAAAAAATAACAATACTAGCAGGTCAGAAAGCATCAACCACACAAAGGAGTGAAAAGAACTAATAGATGTTCTATAAAATTATGATGGTGGTGTAGAATGGTGGAAGTTTCAGACAGTACCTGTAAAGCCAGTCTTACAAGTGCACACACCCTGCCCTGACTGCATATCACAGAAAGCATTGAGCGAGCACGTGGCACACGTGTCAACAAAGTGCACGTACAGCGAGCCTGTGTACTGAAGGCCACTACTGTCGGACGTCTGTATTTTGAGCTGATAGATAATAGCTGACGATAGAGTGAGTACATCCGGGACTTGAGCGAGTACCAGCTCGTTGTTGTTCACAATACTACACACCAGAAAACAAAAGAACTTGTTTCTTTGTCAACACAATGAAAACATTCGATAACAGCACACAGCTCTGTTGAATGGTGGTAGGATTCAGTTGACGCCGATGTCGATTTTTAGTAGTTTTACTGATTTATACATTCACACATTTTAATACAATCTCCTTTGTCCATTTTAAGTAAATGTTTGAATTGAAATTAAAGCTTTATATGCCCATTGCTAAACAGGGTACACTACACGCGGCGATACAATAACATATCAGTGCATATTTCTGTTTTGACTACATAACTATTTGACGAAGGGTAACAGAAAAGTGTCCTACCTGAAATACGACTGAGCATGGACGTCAGAGGCAATTACAGAAACTATATTAAACAGGAACGAGAAATCATTGTCAGCGCTGTCTTCGTCCCTGACGCCGATCACACCTATACTGTAGTTGACTCTCAGGGATTGTTTGGGGATGGCTACGTCTGTGGTTGCCCCGGGATACAGCGCCAGGCAACATGGCGCCTCCGCTACGTCATCTACATAGATCTAAGGGAATAAATAGCATGATTAAATTTTTATTGATTTTCTTTACAATAAACATTATTTATAAGAGTAAGTGAAAAATAAATATGTACAGATCTACGTATACATGTGGGACAACCAAAGCTAGAACGCATTTAAATAAAATATTTTATATCACCTTTTGTAAGAGATATGGATTTGTTATAAATACGTTCACTGTACAGCTTGTTGTATCAGTATATCACCGGTTTAGCTAATTGACTGTCATATAGTAAAGTTTATATAGCAATGTGTAATACTTTGTTGATGGAGTCTACCCCCAATGTATACTGCTTTACACATGCAACATTTAATTACTTCACATACAACATTCGCCATTGTCTGCCACTTGCCATATTCTAATACTAGATGACCTTATGTACAGCTTGCGCTATGTCTGCCACGTTGCACATTGTAATGCTTGATCACTTTACATACAGCATACGCCAATGACTGCCACTTTACATATAGCAACACTTGATTACTTTACACACAGCATGCTACTATGTCACAGATGATCACTTTTTAACGGAAATACCTTGATATCGTAGGTCTTGCTAATACGGTACGCTCGGTTGTTCTCGCTAACATTGACACTCAAAGTGTACGAATCTCCTTCCTCGTAATTGAGTGACGTGTAGCCAAGGAACAGGTGATTGTTGATGATGTAGAAGAATGTATGCGACAGCGTGATGCTATAGCCGCTTCCGGATACGTCCTGATCATGGATCATAATCTCCCCTACGAATTGTGAACAAGAGACCAAAGAACCAAAGATAACAGTTTTAGAAATGTCCCGTGAAAAAATTCTTGTCTTATGTTATCTTATCTTACTGCATTGGTTAGTTTAATTGTTTTTTAATGACTTCATGTCTGGCAGAGAGGGCCCTTGTTACAATAGGGCATTAGTAGTTTCTTTTTTTAATAGTGAAGACCGAAAGACTAGGTGTGAATTTTTAAACTCTGTGGTAAACGTTCTAATATATTGCATTGCTTTCTTCAAGACAATTGTGACGAACGTCAGTCTAATACTTTCCTCCAAGAGCCGGAATTGAAACCGACACCTTATGATTAGCTTATGATTAGCTTATGATTACCTCATGATTACCTTATGATTACCTTATGATTACTTTATGATTACCAGACCAAACTCTTTAAGCAACTGACCTTATGTCCTACTGCCTTTCACAATTTAGTAGCTTAACACCACACATCATAATTCATCTTTCTCGGTGATTTTCAACGGTGTTTATGATTCTATGTTTTACATTTCAATGATTTTTATGCAGTAACCGTAAATTTATATCTGCAAAGATGTTTCCTCACAATTGAAAGTGCAGTATATCTCCTGCTTATGTATTGTAATCCGCCTTTGAGTTGTAAACAAGAGTGGCTCTAGAGGCATCAAGTGTACACTTAATATATACATATATATACCATTTGTATATTGTATAATGTATCTTTTTTCAGGAAAAAAGCCTGTTTACGGTGCTAAATTATCTTTTTCTTCAATTTCGTGCTAAGACATGTGTAAACATCTAGAATAGTTAAGTAAAAAATACTGGTTACTATAATTTTTTAATACGTAATATATAGCGGATTTCAAATAAAAACGGATGTTATATTCACTATGCTATAGAATCATTCGTTTGCTGTGTAGTTTCATAACGTTTAAGCACCCTAAGAATTAAGAAGACCTACTTTTGGTATCCCTGAATATTTGGTCTCCCTAATACTGTTGTTTTAGCAAAAATGGCTTCCTTATTGCTGGTGGTACATTTCTATATACATATATATATAATGTGTACTTGATGCCTATAAATCTGTATCTGATTAATGCTCACCAATTAGGGTTCCTGGTGGTGAGTTTTCTGGCAGGTGATTGTTCGATAATGTCACATTATAAGGCGCTTCTCGCTCATCCGTCAACATGATGATCAATTTCTGTATCAATGGCTGTAGCATCGAACATTTTCACATTCATTTTTTTTCATCTCCATATCATATATTACTTATGATATATTACGAAAGACCATTCTTCAATTGAATCAACCACCGCCAGGGTAAAATCTCTGTACTTCTTGTCAATAGTTTACTATACTTCTTCTATACTTTTCAACTTCTGAATACTAATATGTCGGCAAGAAAGAATTTGTTAAGTTTGGATTACAGAGAATACATCCATGCAAAGTGAATAACTTTTATTGTTTCAAATAAAAATATCATACATACCTCTTGAGTACTTGCAGTATCCTTGACAACCATGTATAGCTCATAGTTAGGCATACTTTCATAGTCAAGAGTTGCATTTGCTATGAACTGGAACCAGCTGGATGCATTGATTTGCCTGACGTAGAAGTTGGCATCGGTAGAAGCGCTCCTCAGTACCGTATTTCGTTTTTCACGATCATCTGAAAATACCAGATGTTGTACTTTATGTGCTCCTAAATATGAAGTATGCATTTTATGTGCTTCTCAATGCGATGTATACATTTTATGTGCTCCTAAATATATATTTATATTTCATGGGCTCCTGTGCACAGTGTATGTAATTTATGTGCTCCTATACACAATGTCTGCATTTTATGTGCTTCTGCACAGGCTGCATGCTATGTGTAAGACTTTTACTTTGCGAATATTCATGTTTTTTGTTTAATAATAATTTAAAAATTATTTAAAGCAGTTGAACTTAACCACATATTTTAATTACAGATTAATGTGTCTCCAACGTTTTAAATTTTGTTATAAACGCAAAATAGTTTTGTTTTACATGTGCCTTATATAAAAAAATAAATAAATAAAAATAGCTACTTATTCTTTATATCACTGTATGAAACAATGTACATTCTTTGAAAAGCACCTGGTAAACGATTTGTAATTGTGACGTCATAGTGAAGTTCTTGGTTGTTGATAATATCCTCATCAACCACATAGAAATAATACAACACCCTTTCTGTTCTCGTCATTCCTAAAAAACAGATCAAATGTTTTTGTGGAAATTCCATGCATAGGCAGTATCTACCGGCATTCGTTCAGACCAGCCAGTTAAATGACATGACATGGAATGCCCCAGACGAGCCGAGTCCACGTGAGAAGTCTATGTGAGAAGTCCATTTCAGGCAGCATCTGACAGAATCCGCTGAGACAAGCCAGCTGGAGAAAGGGTTAGTCCCCTGACTTGGATCGATGGATTGTTAGATAAACGCTCTAGAACTCTATGCTGACGGCACCTCCACCCCACCCTTATGGGTTTTCATGTGCCCATACACTTGTACTGTAGTATTATAACTCAGTCAGCACAACAGTATTACTACTACAGTTTCTTATACAATATTACTAGGTTTTTGTTTTTTTGCTATGAAAAAAGGCAAAAGGTTAAAATTAATAACCTACTAGTGTCACTACAATTTTCATCTTAATGCGATATCTTAAAGTTATTAAACAGATACAGGGTAATATCATCAACTAATTTTCATACTTATTATTTGAATAGAATTATGTTTTATTTTAGTAACAGCTTTTTTGCATGATTGCTACCTGGCGTCTCCTTTACGTTCAGAATTAGTGGTCCCACATACGGGCCTTGTTTGAGAACCGACGATACACTGACCCCTGGCGGGAACGATGGCGTTGGATAAAACACAACCTTCTTTGGTGTCTCCATCACATCTGTGAGCTGGCAACAGATAAAAAAAATCAGTAAGCTAACTACAGATATACAACAGCGAACTGGCTATGGGGAGCGAGCAAGCGATAAAACTATCAGCCAACCAAAGATATGTAGCATGAGCGATCTAGCTCCAGAACTGAGAAGAGATCAGTGAGCTAGCAACAGTACAGAAAAAACATCAGTGAGCTAGCAGCAGCACAGAAAAAAACATCAGTGAGCTAGCAACAGCACAGAAAAAAACATCAGTGAGCTAGCAACAGCACAGAAAAAACATCAGTGAGCTAGCAACAGCACAGAAAAAACATCAGTGAGCTAGCAACAGCACAGAAAATTATCAGTGAGCTAGTAAGAGCAGAAAACGCACCAATGAGCTAGCAACGGTAGAAAACACACCATTGAGCAAGCAACAGGAGAAAACACGCCAATGAGCTAGCAAGAGCAGAAAACACAACAATGACCTAGCAAGAGGAGAAAACGCACCAATGAGCTAGTAAGAGTAGGAAACACACCAATGAACTAGCAAAAGCAGAAAACACACCAATGAGCTAGCAAGAGAAGAAAACACACCAATGAGCTAGCAACAGGAGAAAACACGTCAAAGAGCTAGCAAGAGCAGAAAACACAACAATGACCTAGCAAGAGTAGAAAACATACCAATGAGCTAGCAACGGTAGAAAACACACCATTGAGCAAGCAACAGGAGAAAACACGCCAATGAGCTAGCAAGAGCAGAAAACGCACCAATGAGCAAGTAAGAGTAGGAAACACAGCAATGAACTAACAAGAGCAGAAAACACACCAATGAGCTAGCAAGAGTAGAAAACACATCAATGAGCTAGCAAGAGTAGAAAACACAACAATGACCTAGAAAGAGCAGAAAACGCACCAATGAACTAGCAAGAGCAGAAAACATGCCAATGAGCTAGCAAGAGCAGAAAACACACCAATGAACTAGCAACAGTAGAAAACACACCAATGAGCTAGCAAGAGCAGAAAAGCTCAGTGTTCTTGTAGCATTAGGAAAAAGGTCAGTGACATAGCAACTGTAAAAATCACCAGTGACCTAACAAGAGTAGAAAAACATTAGTGAGTCAGCAAGAAGGGAAAAACAGTCAGTGAGCTAGCAACAGTAAAAAACATCAGTGGGCTAACCAAAGATAGAGAAAACATTACAATATGGATGGAACGAGAGAAAATACAAGTAAAAAGATAGGAAATAATATTAAATAAACTACAAAATGTATTTAATCGTTTTACTCTAAAAGAAAAACAATGTTAAGTTATTTACAAAGAAGTACCTAATTATACTAATAGTTTGATTTATAACATAGTTTTATGTTCATTTGTATTGACTTTCTCGGAGAAATACTGATTATTTGGAATTCTTACGTTGGTACTTAGCATGTGCTTAAATAACAAACATATTCTTCTGTATATTTTAATATCGCAAGTACTCGGATACTAAGCATGTATTTACTTGAATACTAAATGATCAGTTATAAGAATACTTTGTGTGTACTTACATGGATTCTAAGCGTCGTGTTGTATTGTGTCCTAGAAGCTGTTGTTGATACAGTCACTGTCAGGTTTAAGGTCACTACTTTTGTACTCTCATAAGACAATTTGCTTGAATTCAAAACAAACACTTGGTATATATTAAACGCAGCGTTCCATTTCACTTTTAGAGCTCTGGTGTCACTTTCGGCTGAGTTGTTTATGGTTTGATGAATCCAATACGCTCCCGGTGACAATTCGAGTCCACGTGAATCCTTGACGGTTATCACGCCTACCAAGGTGCCGTTAGGAAAATGTTCAGGAATGGTATTAGGTTCAATTGACACATAAGGAGCTGAATCACCGCTGTCGCTTTCTATGGGAATTCTAAATGTTTTGTTTATACTTAAAGGCGGTATGCCAGTATCCGTGCATTGTATAGTGACATTTATACTACTGTAGCTGTGAACTTGAATAACATATGAGTTGTTTACTTGAAGGCGGTTATTGTCTACAATGGCCAATGCTTGTAGGGGCATCTGCGTAAGTACAACACAATTATGTACTCTGATGGGGGACGGATCTTCATCTTCTATATATATAGTCGCCACTGGTGTTGTACTGTCCCAACTGTCCCGTACAACAACGCCTTGCGGGAGAATGATGTCAGTGGGAGCATCGTTCACGTTTATCACATGTAAAACAAAGGTCTACAAGCAAATACAAACGAAAATATTATCGTCTCACAGAACATCCTCACGCCAAATATAAATTATATAACAAATATGTAATATTGTATTGCAGTAGAAAAAAATGAACTCTCTATCTCTCCCCCCCCCCAAAAAAAAAGAATAAACACTTGGATATTTTCGCTCACGTTTTCCATTCTTTTGAAGCGTAACTACACAGAAATACAATAAACAATACTTAGAGCAAAACCATTTACATGCTCTTTTTTTAAATTAGATGCCCCAATTGTATGTTACTCTCTCGTAGCAATGTAATTCTGAATGGAATGTTTTCTTATGTCAGTTTATAATTTATTGATCATATCGATTTTATATCAAACACAAGTCAATTAAAACACATAATTTGTAACGCATGATGTAACAAAACAATTTTGAGGAAGATATTAATTATATGTTATACAAGGCCGACTTTTGTTTTGTTATTGTAATTGAAATATAGCAAACAATGAAAGTTATTAAAAGGAAATAAAACTGCAATCATGAAATGAAGTTGAAATAAATGAATGAATGAGAAATCGAGGTACCCTTGTGAGAGTAAGTCCTCCTTTGTCAGTGGCAGTGATGTCCAGATTCCACAGTTCCCGCCCTTCATAATTAAGCATTTCTGTGGTATATAGACTATTATTTGAGAACGTGAAAGGCACGTGATCGTACGAAGTAGACAAGGTGAAGGTCGCGGTGTCGTTCAAATCAGGGTCCGCTGCGAAAAACTTCGCGACAAGAACACCTGAAAATATTGATGTTGTCATATCACATTTAAGTCAGGTCTGTCACATTTAAGATTGTTCTTTGATTTAGATCCTTTCCCATCATATTTCAGCACATTGTTTTACAGTAAAACCACATCGTTTTACACTAAAACCCATTGTTATACATACATACATACATACATACATATATATATATATATATATATATATATATATATATATATATATATATATATATATATATATATATATATATATATATATATATATATATATATATATATATATATATATATATATATATATATATAAAGTTTTAATCTTGATGTGCACAAATAATATAATTTGATAAAAACAAAAAGAATTGAAACTACATGGAATTTATGTTATTTGAAATATATCTGACACGGACGGCCATGTTTGGATTGATCCGAGCTCCCTCCCACAGCCAAGCACTGTTCGCACCCGTCTTTAATGGCACGATGGCACGCTGGCAGTGCTACAGACTGTGGGGTGGGAAAAGAGGAGTGGTTAAGTGGGAGGCGGTCTGTGTGTGGTGATATCGTTGCATATATATGGAGATACCTGCCGGTCTGTTTTCATACAGATTACTCTCACGCCCCGACGTCGAATCCATTCCAGTTGGAGCCTCATTGACGTCTTGCACCTCTATTGTGACGGATTGTGTCACGTACAGTCCTCCCTCGTCGACACACTGAAGTGTGACGTTGACAAGCGCCGAACCACTTCCGGTCACCACCCGCTCGTAGTCTACACCCGCGCCGTCAGCAACCTACGTCAACAGGCCATCGGATTGGACACTAACTCCTCCCCACCCCCTGCCCCCCTAATACCCAAATGTTGCATTATTAACATCTTTAAATGAATCACCTGTTACTGCTATTGTAGTGAAACTTCATGATATGGCAGCGAACTGGGTTTACGGCCTTGGACAACCTATTTCAATGAACAACCATATAGAGTAGCCAGGGGATGGGGAACACAAGGCGCTCGTAAATTTCTGTATAAAATAATACGGTCTTCACCAAGAAAATTGACCTTCTCTCACACCTGCAACCTCTCTCTTTGGACAATCGTGGATCCAACTCTTTGATTTATTTATTTATTCACAAAAAAGAATGAAAAATGTTTCAGAGCAGCTTCAAACAGATTTGCTATATAGAGAATATATTTTCTATGTACCTACGTCATAGAGCTTTACATCATATCATCTACAATCTTCCGTAGAAAGACAAAAAAACAACAGTAAAAGAGGGAGAGAGGGAGATGGAGAGAAAGAAAAAATGAGAGACTGACAGACAGACGGACAGAGAGAGAGAAAGAAGCAGACAGAGAAAGATATAGACAGACCGACAGAAAGAGACAAACAGAAAGAGAGAAAGGGAGAGAGAGAGAAAGAATGTTCTGTTGAAAGATTAAACCTTACGACTTATGTTAGTAGAATTATTATCAACTGAAGTGACAGAATCATTGAGTAATATTTTATATTACATTATAAATCATTATTTCGCTCTGTATGACAATGTATTTTATTGTCTTGAAAGAAATAAATGAAGCTTTTAAACGTTTAATTTTACTGGATTTGGAGTTTTTTTGTCGTAAACGTAATTCTTCAGGAAAGTGCATACCCTTAAAGTAAGATCCCGATCTGCAACGAACCACCCATACTCATCTCGTATGACGTCACAGATGATTGAGGAACGGCTATTATCACCCTGTGAGTCCGGATCATCCACAATGATTTGATCCACAAGTGTGTTCTCCGCCACGTTTTCCTTTATTTTGGCAGATCTATAAAAACAAATATTTTAACTCTTTTTAAATCTTTTTAAATTTGAAATGAAATTTTGTTGATTTAACTAACTTGTGCCATGTTAAATTTAGATGGGACAAATGGTATTTGGTAAATTTGATTTATACTCTCAACTCTGTAATTCTTATTCACTACACATTAATATTATCACTCTCCAGACCGCGATTCACATTCTCCACGCTGAAGTTCTTACTCTCCACACCGTGATCCATAGTCTCCACGCTGTAATTCTTATTCACTACACATTAATATTATCACTCTCCAGACCGCGATTCACATTCTCCACGCTGAAGCTCTTACTCTCCACACCGTGATCCATAGTCTCCACGCTGTAATTCTTATTCACTACGCAATAATATTATCACACACCACGCCCTTGATTCCTATTCTCCACGCTGTATTAAGTACTCTCCACACTAACATTCTCACTCTCCAGAAATGTAAGTCATACTCTCCAAATTGTCTCTGCAAATCGTACCGTCCACTCTGCACACTAACATTCTCACTCTCCACACTATGAGTCATACTCTCCATATTGTCTATGCAAATCGTACCGTCCACTCTGCAGCCATATCCCAGTAGGTCGTTCATTTACATTGAGTATTGACATGTTGAACCGTTGCTCGATAACTATTGTTCTCACAAGTGCGTCCGTCGCTATGACGACTATTTCTTGCCAAGGTCCCAGGCTTTCGTAATCAATCTCATATAAGGATGTGAGCTGTGCACGCGTGTTTTCCAATGCCACAATCTGTAATTCAAAGTCCTTATTGCTAGGACCTAAATATACACTTCGTTAATCTGAATGAATATTGAATAAACCAAGGTTTGAAAATTAGGTATGGTATATATAAATATAAGATGCATATAACAGGCATTTTTCACGCCTAAAAGCTGCTAAAATAATATTTATTTCTAAAATATATTCAAAATAAAATAAATATCTTGATCATGTCTTCAAATAGGTTGTTGATCATTTTTCCAATAAGCTCAGTATTTTGTACATTCAGAGATGTGACAGTATTTATGTGCTGCTTAGAATGAATGTGATTTAATAGGCCGTAAGAGGTTCACTTCTGGAGATCTTAGAAAAAGTGATATACTTATATTTATATGACAACTTGCTGTACAAATTTCGTTTATTTGTATCTTCAACCCCACCCCAAAATTACCTCTAAATTAATCTATTGAAAGAACGAATAATGATTATATATATAATCAAATGATTATATACCTGAAGCTTAGAGGCTAGCGATTGAACGGAAGAATGGATCTCAGGTTGTTTTAGAGAGAACTCATAGGTGGCGCCAGGTTCCGGGTCGATGAGTGACACGATGGCTAGCTGTCTGTCAGGCGGTCCTTCCTCTATGCTTTGTGTACTAAGCCACATCCCGCTCGGTGGCTCGTTCACGTCCAGTACCTTCAAACCAAAGCTCATTATCAGTACACTTACGTACACAAAGTACGATCACCATTAAAGAAAACACAAAAAGGGACAACTGACCACAAAGTACGTCTTATTTAACAGCCCATATATAATGTTTTATACAGCATATAACAAGCAGACTTCTATCTCACCTTGATGGTGAAATTAGCAAATTTGACACCCATGCTGTGGATCAGATCCGTCACCTTGACAACCACGCTGTGCCATGGATGTGTTTCATAATCCAGGGACTGATTTTTATAGATTTCTGCACGGTTGTTGCTAAGGGATTTCATGGAAAATGCCAGGTTAGCCTCGTTTTCAAGCTTGAAGTCAAACATAACTATTTCGCTTGGCTTTCCAACAATGTGGGCGGTTATATTGCCTGAGAAAAAATAAATTAAAATTATTCTCCTCCTCCTCCTCCAAGACGTTTTTTACTTTGAAACATTAAACAGATTGAAGTAATACATTTCACATCAACAAATAAATAATTATTTTTAAATTATGACACAGTCTGTAAACGTGTATTTTTTAAGTGTAAATTTAGCTAAGACCGAATATTTCAGATATAAAAGTAAAAGTTTGCTTAACAACGCTTTCAAATATAGGAACTAAAGAGTAGATTAGTATATCTGAAAGGCATGTAATGAAAATCACTTTCTCTTTGGAACACTGAAATTCTGGAATTTAATACAGGAACCTTATAGAACCCCATTCAGCAATTGTTTCAACATTGACCAAATAAATGTTAACTAATCTCTTCAATGCAAGTTTAAATATCCTTTTTTCGATCCAGTTTTACAATTAAAATACTTCCTTTTACTTAAGTACTCTTGACAATATATGGCGCCCCTGGAACACAAAACTTCCCCTTAACCCCCTTTCTTAAGATAAATACTACTACCCACACCGCCGGTATTACCTATGGGTGTCCCGTTGGGTGCATTTTCATACACAGAATCCCCCGACAGCGTCACCACGATATTGCTGCCGTCACCAATGGCATGCTCTATGACGAAGTGTGACGTCACCGTGCTACCGGCTTCGTCACGACACTCCACCAGGATGACGTACTCATAGCCATTCAGCTCGGCATTTACCTGCAATAGTTTATCACGCAGTAGCGGACACCTATGTTGCTCAAGATGGGAGGGTCGGGATCAGCGAAGGGTGGGGGGGGGGGGTCAGTTAAAAAATCACCTCGAATATACTTTATGGATTAACTAAAAATAGACCAAACTACATAAATATGCATATAAATAAATGATTTACAAAATCAGTTCCTGTCATTATCGTAAATGTAACTCTTTAAATGTGCTATCATTATCGTAAATGTAATTCTTGTAAATGTGCTGTCATTGTTGTAAATGTATTTGTGTTGAGTTCGGACAAGATTTGTTACTGAGCTAAATGTGTTAAAACTCACGAATATTTAGTGTTATATCAAATAATGTATAATCATGAGTTTTCTGTCATTGCAGACCGCAAAAAATATTATTTACCTTCAACTTTCCGTCATCGATAATAAATCGATTAGAAGACGCTACCAATAGACGAAAGCTATGGCTGTCACTGTCATCTTCGTCCACACACGTGAGCTCTCCCACAACGTACCCGACGTCAACCTGGTGCAACACACATGTGTGTTAATACAGGAGAGCCTGCGCACAAAGTACCCGATGTCAACCTGGTGCAACAAACATGTGTGTTAATACAGGAGAGCCTGCGCACAAAGTACCCGATGTCAACCTGGTGCAACACACATGCGTGTTAATACAGGAGAGCCTGTGCACAACGTACCCGATGTCATCTTGGTATAACGAAGGACTGTTTCAATGCACTAGACCCCCCTCACACACACACACACACACACAAACACACACACACACACACACACACACACACACACAAATGCATTGCCATCCAAGAAGGAATCTAGCGGCTAATCGATATTTGTTCAATAATTCATTGTTTCTCATGAATCTTAATGTTGATAATCTGTGTTTTGTGGGGAATTTGTTTATCTCTCTAAGGGATACTTGGATGTAATGTTCCTTTCTAATCAGTCCAATAGTTTAGAGTACCACTGAGGGACAATACTATTCAGTACAGCAGTAAGTATTCCTACCTGTTCTGGAAGCAGTGTGTTGCTAAGCAGTACTTCGGTCGGCGCGTCATTTGTATTGTGTATCTGCAAATACAGATCTACCATAAGTATGCTACGAGTACACACTAGGTACGTAATAAGTAGACAATGAGTACACAGTAAGTATGCAATGAATAAGTCTAGGATAGTATTCCCATGGGTTGGATCTGTCTGCTAATATTATTAGCAGCACTAATGTTCGGTGGGGATAACAAGATCAATGGACATATATGGAATCCAGAACCTCAGGATTAACCTCCAACTCGTAAATGCAATGGCTAATTGCAGTTCTTTGCCCACTCTTATACTTTTCTGAACTTATTTTACATGTGATCCCTAATCACATTTTGAACACTAGAACCTCATTCCGCTAGCGAAATGTTAAACACTTGACAAAAATTAAAAACGCAAAAATACTTCTTTCAATGGGTTATTTCTTGAATAATATATTGCAAACAACACAGCTTGAATACATCTTATAAGCCGAGTAGTGTTTGGTTTTTGTTAACTTAAGGTTTTATTGACTGGTCAGGCATACGCCGTGTTATCTATTTACGCAGTGCCAGCTCGTACACAGCTGAGCAACTATTTGTTCTGTGGTGAGCACGAAAAGCTCCGCATTTACTTGCAAAAACTACTACACTCTTTTTACATGCGTTTTAAACAAGAAAACGAAATCGAAAGCGAAAATAAAAAGTGACATGCACATGTTCATATCAAGTTCTATCTAAGTCCCAAGTTTCGTGGCCCTAGGACCCGTAGTGCCAGTGGCGGAGATGAAACAAGAAATCCGATCGCTGTCAAGAGCAAAAAAAGATACCAACGGCTGCTCGCACAAATTCAAAAACCCCTTGCAAGCCAAAGGCTTGTCAAGTATTAAAAATAGTTTTTACCATAACATGCATATATGTCTGCATAGCAAGCAGGAGATATTTATATAGTCAACATAAGTCAATGTAAAGTATTAGTGACCAGTAAAAGTGTTCATACCTTCACAAGTAAATATACTCTTTGTCATATTAACGTTTCGAGTACAAGTCACTGCTATGTCTATCGACATTTGTGATCCGGTCAACGTTGACAAAAGACATGGGAGTCGACCAATCAGATTACATCACTTTTCTGAATCATGTAACACTCGCGTTTATGTTCCAAAAGAAAGCTGACAACATTTCCACCAAAATATGAAAGAATAACGATTATTGTTGAAATAACCGAATGATCTCAGCCACCCTCCCTATCGCTCTGTCTCTCTCCACCTGTCCCGTTTCCTCCCGCCCCCTCCCCTCCCCCCGTCCCCTTACATGCTTACACTGATGTCTAAAGTTTTGGAAGAGGACAGATAGTTGTGGTCGGTGGCCATGACGGTAAGGCTGATGTGACGCACTCCGCTCTCGTAGTTCAACTGTTTTGTCAGCACTATGCGGTTACCTAGCAACAGAGAGCGATTTATGTGGTTACCTGGCAACCGAGAGCGATTTATGTGGTTACCTGGCAACAAAGAGCGATTTGTGCGGTTACCTAGCAACAGAGAGCGATTTATGTGGTTACCTGGCAACCGAGAGCGATTTATGCGGTTACCTGTCAACAGAGAGCGATTTATGAGGTTATCTGGCAATAGAGAGCGATTTATGCGGACGTGGCAACGAAGTAAATCTATGTGGTTAAATATCAACAGATTGCAATCTATATACCTTTATCTGACAAAACAGAATAATCTGTTTTACTGTTACCTACCGGTAACAACAGAGTGAAAAATACAATTTTAGCAAGGCTCGTATCATTAGAAAAAAAAACTCACGTAGTGAAATTTAAAAAAAGACTCCTTTCATGAGATAAAAATAGACTTCTGTCTTGGAATGACCATAGTCTGCTAACATTTACCTCGCCGCTCAAAATGACCCGTCTTGTCGTCAAGTCGTATGATATAGGAGCTGCCGCCGCCGGGCAACGTCACGTCCACGACGGCTACGTGTCTGCCCAGTGCCAGGTTCTCCGGTACACACACGTCCGCCGAATCGCCTACAAGGAAAAATAATAGGCCAGGATATATGTAGATCTGAAGCGTATAAGCCAATTCGTACTTTCGGATTTTTCCGGTGGGGGTGTTGTTTCGACTGGGATAGGATCACCCTGCTAGGATAGCATCCATCACCGCTAGGGTAGGACCACCAGGCTGGGATAGGACCACCCTGATAGGAAAGAACTCCCCGGCAAGGATAGGACGATGTTGCTAGGATGGACCACCCAATTGAAATAAGTCCATCCCGCCGGAATAGTACCACTCCGGTGAAAGGACCACTTTTCAATGGTGCCGTTCTTGGTACGTTCTTGTAAGGGACCCTCACAAGCCACCTACACGGAAAAAGGACTTCTTAAATTCAGTAACACTGGTGGTCCTATTTCCAGTTTTCTTCTGCATTTATATATTTCTTAATTTTATTTGATTTATTTATTTTTTATTTATTTTATTTTATTATATTTTTTTTATTAAGAGAGAGTTGTTTGGGGAGTTTAATCACCTTGTAGGCATTTAAAATCTTCCTCCACTGTGACGTCTATTTCCGGTTCATTGGGCTGGTTGCGCACGGTGAGAGTAAAGACCTGCTCGGTGAATAGCCCCGTATCGACGTCAGTGGCGCGGGCAGTGAACGTGAAGCTCTGCATCACCTCGTAATCGTAATCGGCGTTCACCACCACTGTCCTACCTACGCCATCAAGTATCCCAAGTCTTCAATCAGTATCCAAAGGTCATTAAGTACTCAAGTAAGCTTAATCGGTATCGTAATCAGTGTCGTAATCAGTGCTCACTAGCTTAGTCTTACCTATATCATTAAGTACCCTAAAGCCTCAATCAGTATTTCAATTAGTATCTCAATCAGTGTTAGCCCCATCATACATACTCATCAAATACTCAACTGCCTCAATCAGTATCTCAATCAGTGTCTTAAATCAATACCTTAGCCTTTCAATGAGGGCCTTAAATCAGTATCCAATATGTAATAGCTCGTAAGTTCAATGTATAATAACTCGTAAATTCAACATGTAATAAATCGTAAATTCAATGTATAATAATTCGTAAATTTAATGTGCAGTAACTTGTAAATTCAATGTGTAATAACTCGTAAATTCAATGTGTAATAAATCATAAATTTAATGGATAATAACTCGTAAATTCAATGAATAATAACTCGTAAATTTAATGTGTAATAACTCGTAAATTCATTTTGCAACAACTCGTAAATTCAAAGTGTAATAATTCGTAAATTCAACGTGTAAATTCAAAATGAAATCAGAACAAACCTGAATCTAATCTAACCAGATCCCCATCCGATGAGATGGACAGTTTTATTTTATCCGGAGTGCTGTCTGGATCTACGGCGTAGAGCATTCCTAACGGCATTCCTATTGGCCAGTGTTCCATGACGTAATGTGTCTGCGCAACACAAAAGTGTAAACACAGCGTGACGTAAGGCGCATACGCAACACAAACATGGCGTCAAATGCCTGGAACATTACAGACTGTTGAACTGATGGTACATGCATATATATATATATATTTGTTCATACAAATGACTTATAGCTGCCGTTGGATCAACCCGACGCTTGAAAAGTATCATCCATATCTTTTCTCACCCGTAAACTCATAGAATTGGATGACCCAAAGTAAGTGAGGGTCTCCTATTCTTGAAATTTCCTTAACTGCCTGGTGCTCTCCTCTGTAAGTAACCCCCAGGTGGCGCCACTTACGTCACTTTTCATCCTTACGCCTGTAAACAAACAGTCTAGGTGTGGAAGCTTTGAAGTTTTTAGGACCTACACCCAGATCCTCTGAGATTCAAGAGGATAGGTCTGCAGCAGAAGTTTCCTAGGAACACCAACGACGTGTAGCTGTTTTCAGGGCCCGATCGGTCCACGATGTTAGCGGAACTGGACTTTTGTCGGAGCGATAATTGTTGATCGGTAAGTCTTGTTGTTTATGCAGTGGCGTCCTTTCGCCTTCTAGCATTTCACACGAACCGATGACCTGTAACGATCACTTACTTGAGTATGTTTTGCGGCGCAGTGGGAGCTAAGGCTAGTTTTGAACGCAGGGCCTAGGTTCACACTCCCACTGCAGAGGTGTACTTCTACCGCTGGTTTCGAGAACAGAACACGTTTTATTGATCCAGCGAACACCTCAGAGTCGGCTTACAGTGGCGTAGACTCGGTCGGCAGCCACCCTTCCCACGCGGACTCTCATTTTTACTTAAAACAGAGAAGTTGCTGACAGTTGCATTTTGAGCGGGAATGCGCCCGCAACCTACCTAGGTTCTCTGCCGTTTGGTACGTTCCTGCGAGCTTTTTTCGTGCGCTGTGTGGGTAGCTACCTCCCTGCGTATTGCGCGACCGTGGCTGGCAGCTCTCAGGGCGGCTTTCTTGGAGAATTTAGTAGTTTGGTTGCGGGCGCCTTCCCGCGCTTGGGAGTAGCAGGTGCTTGGGACCCACATTTCCAGCGCGAAAGGGCCAACAACATTTCGGTGGCCCCAAATTTGGGGCACCACGAAATTCATGCTAGGGGCCCAACCCAGTGTTGTGGGGGCCGCCTAGCAACACTACAGAGTAATTAACAGCATTTCCTCGTGTGTTACAGAGATGAGCGGCCTGCCATGGTGAGGAAAGAACGCTGCGAACACCAGGGCTTGAAAGACGACCCCACAACTACTGTCAGGACTGTGCTGCAAGGTTCGGCAAACCGGAGTGTGATGGTGTTGTGACGTGTGATATCTGCGCACATCTCAACAAGAAACAGTGAAAAATTATTAATAGACAACGGCACAGGAAATTACACAACCGCGAAGTTAAATTGTTCTGGGGCAATATGTCAACAGGTACCCCGGCACAGGAATCGGAACAGCCGGAGACAGGCACACCGCTTCGTGATGAGTTAGCGTCACCGCAAGCGATGGACATGTCAGACTTTGAAAGCAGGAAATCTCCGGGTCACGAATCCTCGCGTAGGAGCAAGGACAGTTCCACCAAACGGGGCGCCCTCATCTCCATTGAGGATCTGGCGGAGAGTAAGGCTACGATTACGCCCCTCAGACTCCAGGACCCGAGTGAAGTTAGTGCGCCCACCCATGACATCTCTGCTTCTCAAACGCCGAACGGGACACGGGCCCCAAGTCTGGCGCCCCCGTCTAATACATTTGTCATTACACCGAGGGCCCCCGAAGCGCAGTAGGCATCGGTCCCCCAGCTAGATATAGAGGCAGTCGTTAAGAGGGCACTACAGGAACAAGCCTTTATTTTCCAACAACAGCTCGAGGCGGTACACACACGTTCTACGGCGCTCTGCACTGTTTCTGGAACACCAGACGGGGAGAAAGGTGTGCAGGTACCATCAGTCACAAGTGTCCCGAGCCTCACACACAGCACGACTCTGGTGGAGGGACCCACCATAGATGGGGGCCCCGGAGTATCGAATGCCCCCACAACCACCAGTGGCCCCACAGCACGCCAGGGCCCCACGGCGGGACCCAGCACAGAAGAGGGGCCCACAGCGCGTGGTGATCAGAACAGGACGGAGCCGCAACAGACAGAAAGACAAAGCAGAGCGCGAGAGAGAAAGCGGGACGGCGGCTATCCTGCCAGAAAATCGCACCGGCAACGTTCTTCATCTTCTGGGGACAGCTCAGTGTCGCCGTGCCCAAGCAAACACACGCCCCCTCCACTGCAGAAACTGTATAGTCACGCGAAGCAGAAGGAGGGCTACAGCTCGTCCAGTTATGACACGGACAGTAGCTCAGACAGTTCCACGTCCTCCCGGCCATCGGATAAAACCACAAAACGCAGACATCAATGGCGAGCGAGACCCAGACGGCGCCGCTCCCACACCCACACTCGCCGGTTCCGCGACTCAAGTCACCGCCGTGTCCGAGACAGCAGGAGCAGTCGAGCAAGGGGCCACGTTGAAGCATCGCCATTCAAACATCCCGAGTGTGGGGACCTGCTGCGTACTCCCAGGAAACGCAACCGTCCACGCGACTGGGACAGACGTGAGGTGTCCAAGCGCCTACACCTATCTGACAGGGACGGCAGTCCATCACGAGAGAGTGACGGCATCACGGCATCATCCTCGGCCCCGGATCTCAGTGACATTCCATTTCGGGAGGTCATAGAACTGTTACAGAAATTTTCGAGTGCGAAAGTGGGGAGACCGCTACAGCACTCCGAATCCGGCTTCAGGCTGGAGTCCGAAGGTCCGCGTGAAACGGGGCCCGAATTTTTGGCTCTGGACACGGCCGCAGGAATTCGGGACGCAATCAAACTGAAAGAGGCAGAGTTCCAGGTAAAGGACTTTAACTACGGCCGTGCACTGGATTTTGGGAAAATGCACCTCTCGTCCAAGCTGAGGGTTACCAAAACAGCATACAGGTCATGTGACGATGCGATCCCTTTTGCACCTCTGGTTTTCCAGAAACACGCCCCCCTTCCCCGTGGTTGCCCCAGGTCAGACCGGATGACAAGGTATCGGTCAAGGATAAGGACTTGGCACATTTTGAGGGTATAGCCAGGGCCAGCCTGCGAATATTGTCCTTCATTGAGTACGTAAACCAGACGCTGGTCAACAGCTTGGCGGGCTCAGACACAGGATTAGTTAGCAAACTGGTGGCATGCCTAGTTAAGTGCACCAAGGACCTGGTAAAGTTGGACACCTGTCTCCTATCAAACACTGTACAACTACGCAGAGACAGCATATTGCAGCGATGCCGCCTTACCCAGGATAAGCTATTTCAACTGCGCCACGCCACATACCTGCAAGAAACACAGCTGTTCCCTGATGAACTGTTGGCAGAACTGAATGGCAGACATGTTCAGGATCTGCAAAACAGGGCGCTCCAAGACAGATACACCGCGGGCCCATCGCGACTGCATAGGTCGTACCGGGGACGCTCTCGGGGACCCACGGTCTTGCGTACCCAATCGGCGCCACTTCGGACGGCGAGTTACGGGCCAGCCCAGAAGCAGGCAACGACTGGTGTTTTTCCTGGGAGAGGCCACGGCAAAAAACAGGTGACAGTCAGTTGGGGGCCCGGAGATGACGTTGCTCAGGAACTCTCCGGACACCTCAAACAATTCAAATATTGGCGTTACGTTATCCGAGTTAAAGGAAAGGATTTTGTGCTCAGGAAACTTGCCCGTAGGAGGATGGCTCAGGCACTTTTGGCAGCAATGGAAATTACTGGGGGCCCCAAACAAGGTCGTACGCTGGCTACACCATGGGTACCCTCTGCCGTTCATAAAAGTAAACGGTCAAATACCAAGTCTGTCTCTAACACTAAATCCGGAACCAGAGCTAATAACCTCCTACAGGCAAGGTTCAGAAAAAGCAGTAGCGCTGCGGGAGATGGTAGCCAAACTGTTAGAGAAAAATGCAATAGAAGAAATGCCGAAGAACCACAAGGGCTTCTTCAGCCGCGTGTTTCTTCGGCCCAAAAAGACGGGCGGTTGGCGTCTGATAATAGACCTAAAGCCCCTGAACGAAATTCTAGTCACGCCAACGTTCAAGATGGACACATGTCAATACATACGGAAGGCGGTGGAGACGGGCATGTGGGCCACTTCGATAGACCTATCAGATGCCTATCTCCACCTTCCTATGAGGCCCCAGCATTGCAAATACCTCTGCTTCAAGGTAGAAGAGAAAAAGTATTGGTACAGGGCCCTACCCTTCGGCCTCGCGCCGGCCCCGTGGGTGTTCAGCAATACGATGCGTCCATTGAAGGCATGGGGCCGACGACGACAGATGTTGCTCTTCCAATATCTAGACGACTGGCTCATAGCAGGACTAGAGAAGGAAGAGGTTGCACAGCAGACGCTCGATCTTATCAGCAAATGCATAGATCTCGGTCTGCTGGTCAACCTGGAGAAATCGGAGGTAGATCCCAAGCAAGCAATTGTTTTCTTAGGGGACCAGTTCGATTTCGTAAGAGGCCTGATCTTGCCCACGACCGCTCGGCTGGAAAAACTGGAAGCGCTGACGCAAAGGGCCTTAGCCAAAGCGGTAATACCGCTACAGCTGGCCGAAACCCTACTGGGGTTGCTAGTGGCCACAGAAAAAACAGTGCCCCTCGGTCGGTTGAATTTCCGGCACTTCCAAAGAGCGGTACGACTAGCAGTGCGACGAGGGCGGGGTCCCAAAATCTGGTCACGCTGTCGGAGCAAGTGAGGGCAGACCTAATGTGGTGGGGCAACCGGTCGAACACACAGCGGGGCGAACGGTTCGTGGCCCCGCATCCAGAGGCACAGATACAAACCGATGCCTCCCACAGCGGGTGGGGAGTGCACTTCGGAGGCAAGTTGTTTCAGGGCGGCTGGCCCTCAGAGTTGCAAAATACGCACATAAATGTACTGGAAATGCTCGCGGTCAAACAAGCTCTCCAGTTACTGGCAAGCAAACTGAGGGAGCAGGCCGTGCTGTGCCTCATATACAACTCTACCACGGTGAGTTACATAAAGAAACAAGGGGGAACGAGGTCGCCGGCATGGATGGAAGCAACGCGCCAAGTGTGGCACTTAGCAGCAGCACATCAGATCACGTTGCTGCCACATCACATCCCGGGCCACCTCAATGTGCTGGCAGACATGGCGTCCAGGCAAGGGCAGGTCCTACCTGGACAGTGGATGCTAAGCCGGCGCTGTTTTCGGTGGGTGGTAGAACACTCGGTCCTGGGGCCACCGCAAGTGGACCTTTTTGCGACCAGGCTATCGAAACATCTAATACGGTTCGTGTCTCCGTGCCCGGATGCAGAGGCAGTAGACAGCGACGCCCTCAGCTGTGCATGGCCACAGGAAGTGCTATACGCATTCCCACCAAACGCAATAACTCCCCACTTGATGGACAGGTTAACCAGGGAAAAACATTTCCAAATGCTACTGCTGACCACAGACAACCCCTCGGCGCCGTGGTACCCGCTACTCACGAGACTAGCGATGGCACAGCCGCAAGGGTTGCCGGTGAGTGTGGGGGACGTGCACCAGCCGCGCTGGCCCCACAACCATCAGCAGCCGTGGGACCTAAACCTCCATCTGTGGTGCATAGAGCGGGGTGGTTAGAAGCACAGGGCTTCTCCCAACAAGCACTACAACGCATGCAGGATGTACACGCGAGCTCTACCAAGTCTGTGTACAAGTCACAGTGGAGAGTTTTCGAAAGGTGGTGCCTACTAAAACAAATTGATCCCGTCACGGCGACGGCCCCTTTGTTGGCAGACTTCTTCATACACTTATTTGAGTCCAGACAAGTAGGTGTACGAACGATAGAAGGTTATAGATCGGCTTTGGGGGCTATGCTGAAAAATGCTTCCGGTTACGATCCTGGCCAAGACGACTGCCTGGCGAAGCTAATTCGTAATTTTAAACTGCAGCGCCCTCCCCCAGCCAAACACATAGTGCAGTGGGACCTAGGGGTTGTACTGGGTTATCTCACCACAGGCAAAAGGTTTGCCTGTGGTGAAAACACGCCACTCAGGGAACTGACGTTTAAAGTTACGTTTCTACTAGCCCTAGCTTCAGGCAAGAGACGGGGGGAAATACATGCCCTAGACAAAGATTACACGTATGAAGAAAACCACAAAAGAATCATTCTGAAGCCAAAGGCAGAGTTCTTAGGGAAAACCCACATAATAACACACGGGAAAGGCACTTTCTCAGAGATAGTACTCCCGTCGTTACAGGAACAAACAGGGGAAACGGAGGGTGAGCGGAATCTGCTGTGCCCAGTGGCAACGCTGTTACAGTACCTGGCAGCCACCAAGGCCATAAGGGCCCCACAGCAAAAACGCCTCATCATCTCTTTCCTACCTCACATAAATAGAGGCGTAGGGAAATCGACAATATCTAATTACCTGCGTCAAGCAATAGTCTCCGCGTACGAAGAGTCGAGCCGTGATAGTGGGCGGCCCAACTCAATTCATGTCCACCCTCACGAAATACGCCAGGTGGCCTGCTCCCTGAAAGCTGTTAAAGGGGCCACCATGGAGGAAATTTTAAAATCGGGCTGTTGGCAATCTCCAAATAGTTTTATAAAATTCTATTTGCAAGATTTTACGCGAGACTCTACTTGCAGGCTCTGCCGGCTGCCGTTTGTGGCCGCTGAATCAGTGATCAGCCCGAAGTAACGAGAACATTATGATTGCACCCAGAATAGCATTCATGTGTCTCTGTTGTAGATATCGAGGGAGGAGCAAAAAGAGCCACAAGCAAGGAGAGAAGCCGCCTAAGCACAAGAACAGACCACAGTAGGCGTGCAGCGTCATGGGGGAGTTCCCATAACAACCCCCAGACCAGATGACTCCCGGGACTTTGTGCTCACATTAGTTAAGGAGTTGGTTTCGTTTCGAATTACTAGGCCGAAACAGCGGCCCCACGACTGCTGGGACCAGCACGGGGGCCCGCGGACACGGATGATAAACCTGGACTGGGCGTTCAGACACGCGTGGGCCCCACAACCACGTGGCGACCCCAACCCCCCTCTCTCGGCCCACCAGATGGGGCCCACAACCGAGGTGGGGGGGCACAAACCCAGGCGACGGCCCCACAGCACAAATGGGCCGGGGCCCTCCAGAGGTTTTGGGGCACGCGGCGGGGCCATCAGTCACAGCGGGTGTCGGGACACACACACACACACACGCAAAAAAAAGGGGGGAACAGGGCCCCTCCTACGAGTGCCTGATTTGTCAGTGGTGTCCCACCTGTTGCCCGGAGGGCACCAGAGTTAGTTTTTCACTTGTTTTACTCCTTTGTGTCAGGAGATTAAATCTTCAATCACCTTTATCTGTGTTTATTTTCTGCGTTGTCTAATGTAGTACGGGCGACGCCCGCAGTTCGTGCGCCCCAGAGGTAGCCATCATCTTTGTTAATCTGATTTTCAAGCGTCGGGTCGATCCAACGGCAGCTATAAGTCATTTGTATGAACAAAATTCGCGTTTTTATCCAATTAAACGGATTTTTGTTTGTACAAATGTTGTAGCTGTTTAGTTGGATCGAACCGACGCTAACATTAACCAGCCCTCTCCTCCCCCTACATCGGGGCCCACTTCTTCGGAGCGTCAGGATTCAAAGTGACGTTAGTGGCGCCACCTGGGGGTTACTTACAGAGGAGAGCACCAGGCAGTTAAGGAAATTTCAAGAATAGGAGACCCTCACTTAGTTTGGGTCATCCAATTCTATGAGTTTACGGGTGAGAAAAGATATGGATGATACTTTTCAAGCGTCGGTTCGATCCAACTAAACAGCTACAACATTTGTACAAACAAAAATCCGTTTTAATTGGATAAAAACGCGAAATATGTCCCGAAAAACAAACTTGGTTGTAATAACGTTTTAAAAACGTTTTTCCCAAACCTTTTAAAGTTGCAAAACACGTTTTCTAAAGGTTATATATAAACGTTTCAGACACAAACTTAAGAAAACCTTTTTCGTGAAACGTGCGTAAAAACAAAAGATTTGAAAAAATATCCTTCAACGTTCTTCAAAATAGAAAACTTATTCACTCTGGGAGGCTGCATCTTGCACCATCATCACATCGTATTTCATTTTTAAGAACTACCATTAATTTTTTGCAACTAACATATCACGAAACATTCATACCTGGCTGGATTTGAACCGGGAACCTCTGGCATCCAAGCGACGAACTTACCTCTACGCCACGGCGCATCCATTGAAATGTGCGTCTAAGACAATTCCCCTGAACCAACTCCCACCTCCCCTACTCTTCCCCTTTCGAATCCCCCCCCCCCCCCCGAACAATTCTCCGTACGGAAATTCCCCCAAGGTCTCTGCCCTCCCTTTTTATGGGCTTTTTCATCTGCACATTTAATGCTTAGTTATAGATTACAGTAATTAGTTAAATAGATGTGAATTGAATTTGAAGTATCGCATGTAAAATGTAATTCTTGTTATTGCGAATATATCAATCATATCTAAAATTGCTCTTAAAAAATATTAAAATGCCTATAACATTTCCTTGACGTTCCAATATATGACATTTTTTAAAACTGATATAACAACTTATACAAAACGTTTGTTTTTGGTTCTTTAAAAATCAATTTCAATAACGTTCTAATACCATACGTTTGTTTTTGGTTTGGAAAGAAAGCGTTTTTATTTGGTTGATAAATGTAACTTTTTTTACAACCAAATTAGGTTTGATTTTGGTTTGTAAAATAACGTTTTCATTTGGTTACTGAATATAACGTTTTTACAAACAAAAAAGGTTCGTTTTTGGTTAGGAAAACATTATAACCTTTTCACAACCAAACAAAAACGTTCTTGTGTTTAGCAGGCTGTGTGTGTGCTTGTGTGTGTGTGTGTGTGTGTGTGTGTGTGTGTGTGTGTGTGTGTGTGTGTGTGTGTGTGTGTGTGTGTTGTGTGTGTGTGTGTGTGTGTGTGTGTGTGTGTGTGTGTGTGTGTGTGTGTGTGTGTGTGTGTGTGTGTGTGTGTGTGTGTGTGTGTGTGTGTGTGTGTGTGTGTGTGTGTGTGTGTGTGTGTGTGTGTGTGTGTGTGTGTTTGTGTGCGTGTGTGTATGTAGTTTTGACTAGTAAGAAAATGTTGATCTGAAAGTCACTAATATTACTGGATGTATTAATCACAAATAACTGCATTGCCACATTTAACATAAAACCATTGTTAATAGTTTGTACACAAGAGGTGAGGGGGAGGGGGAGAAGGGCAATCACGTGAACATTGGTTATCATGTGCGCCTATGATTTTTAAAATGACTCCTTAAATAAAACGACCCCTTAAATGCTGAGCGCTAAGTTTGCCACAATACCCCCCTTCTTTAACCAAGCTCGGAGTGTAGTTCAGAAAAAAACCCTTTTTGTGGAAAACGCGGAATACTGAAGGAAAATTAGCTCCCTCCCCTTCAGTTTTAAGGCAATTAGCAAACCGCGTGGAATCTCGCCTAGCCTGAGCATTTTCCACCTGTCTCCGCGTTTTTTTTTATGTTGTTTGTTTGTTTGTTTGTTTGTTTTTTTCTGTTTGTTTTTGTTTTGTTTTGCATATGCTTCGTAACACATATGATCGCAAGTGACTGGGGTGGGAGGGAGGAGAGGGAGGAGGCGGGGGTGGGGGGGAAGCGGAGAGAGGGGGAAGAGGGAGGGCGAGGGTTGAACCCTACATGAACTTACACTGAAGACAATCCTACTGGGCGGTTCATTGATGTTATTGATCTCTATGGCAACGGGCTCTCGGAAGGAACGGCCCGTAGAATCTCCTACTTTGATATAAGCTGTCTGACTTTGGAACGTCTCGTAGTCAAAACAACGGACGTCTCCCACAAATAGTGTGAACCTTTGTAGATCTATTAATAGAATATATATATATCTGCATTTAGTGAACAACGTTTTCTACATATCAGTGACAGATCAAGGGAAGGAGGGGGGGGGGGGAGAGGGGGGAGTGGTCATGGATTGCAACCCTGCCCCCGCTCTCTAAATTTGAAAAAAAAAAAACTATTTAAATCATTAAACTTCGTGGCTTTTACACTTTTAAGGTTTGACTAGGGACTGACACTTCCGATATGGTCATATTTATTGCGTTCTCTCACAGTGGGAAGCATCTTAAACGGAATTATGTGAAACTGCTCTTATTTGTGAGATGGTTGCAGTTTGTTGCAGATTAAAAATAGCAAAAATATAGAAGCTTGAAATTATAACAAATGAAACTCAGCAAAAAAAAAAAAAAAAAACGCTGAAAAAAAAGGATGGAAAGAAGCAGATTATAAATAAACATACTAGATAAATAAAATAAAGAAATACCTAAAAGAATGAATGATGTACTGACCTGAGGCATCTCTGTCTATTTCCTTCAGTTCAAAGCAGACATAGCTCTGCCAATCAACATTCAAGATATGCAGTGTATAGTTCTCCTTCCTGGGATCATCCGGATCATCCACTGTGATGATCCCTATCGGCGATCCGGATGTGGTATTACTAAGGCTCGACCCTGTATACTCCTCGATCACGGCATTGCTTATGTTTAATCCCCGCGGGCGCTCGTTCACATCTATAATGTCGATCGTGATGATGCTCGTACTGGAGAGCTGTGGATGACCGTTGTCCTTGACCTTCACCACGAGGATGTAGTACGGACTCGTTTCGTAATCTAGACGTTCGTATAACACGAGGCGGGAGCTGCCGTCTGTACTGAACTTGATGCTCGGCCCTCCAAAGGCACTCACCTAAATAACAAACATCAATCCACATTCTTGACGTTGTTATAAAAACAGCTGACCTCTGGAGTGATCTGTCTGGTATATACAAACAAAAGCGTGATAAAAAAACAGTTCCTTTACCGATATAAACGAGAACAATGAAATCTGTCACGTGTGGTTCAGGGTCGCTTTAGCATTCGGCCTCCGTAATGGGACTGGGGGTGGAGGCGAGAGGTGAGGGGGGGGGGGGTGTGGTTCAACATAATCATATGTGGTTCCAGTACTATTAAAAAAAACACCTACCACTACGCGCCCATACAAGTCACCTCCCAGTTTTTGACAAGGCTTACGTATTTCACTTGGGCTTTTTTCCCTTTTTCCCCTCAACCCAAAACCCCTGGCCGCCGCAACATCCGCCCCTCCCCCCTCCAAATTTTCAGCCCTTGTGTTTTAAGGCCGGCCCGTTATCATAGGGCTGGGTTACCTGGTTCAGGATGTAATAACGCAGGTGTTGTCCCAAATCCGGATCCTGGGACGAGAGGACGCCTATGATGTCACCCACACGGGTGTCCTCCCGCACCGACGTCTCGTTTATGCTTGGCGCCAGTGGCGCCTCATTGACGTCATAAACCTCCACAGTTAGAGCGAGGCTGAGATGCGTCGGGATGTCTGTCTGCCGTCGCACTGTGACCGTGACATTCAGTGTGATCTCCGGATCTGTCTCATGATCCAGACTCTCTGTAAAATACAAAATCATGAATCATATGATTTTGATTGTAATTTTTTTTCTATTAATTTTTTATTTATTTTATTTATTTATTTATTGCAGTTTTTTTTCAATTTTGTCAATATTTACTATATACGGTTTTAACTGGGACCTTTAACCAAAATATAAAAAGCATAGAGAATAATAACTTAAAATAGACAAGAAAAGTTAAGTTTGCTAAGTTAGGTTTAATAAAAAAAGTGATATTTGATAAAAAAAATATCACTTATATTAAATTAGATGCGCTAAATTTTCTCATGGGGACGGCGATGGGAAGGCTTGGGAGTGGGGTGGGGGTGGGGTTGGGGGGGGGGGGGTTGTTACCAGAACTTATTCTTTTAGATGACCAAACCTTGCAGAACGAGAATCCAGTTTGTGCCTTGGCCCTGGATACTGAAGGAGGAATCGCCGACAATGCTATAGGCGTCCACGCCCAACGTCTCATTGCCGTCCAGCAGGCTGAGTTGTCCGACTGTCGCACCAGCGGGGATGTTCTCCGCCACGCCAGGAGGCCACAGACGTAGCTGAGGTCCCGTGTCCTCCGTCACGTGACAGGTGACGTCCGGGAACACCCACTCTCCCTGGTCGTTGCATCGAATAATGTCGTCGCCAATTAAACGCCCTTTGTTTGTGAGATACAGATTTTGTGGGTCAACAGTAGGTAGGAAACGGCGGTTCTACCGCACTTTGTGACGTCATACTGTCTGGAAGTGACGTCATACAGTCTGGACCCCCCCCCCCCCCCTAGGCGGCAGTCGGGACAGACCCTATGGTAAAAAGTGTGGACCCCCCGCCCTAGGACATACTATGTACCGACCCCCCCCCTAGGACATACTATGTACCGACCCCCCCCCCCTAGGACATACTATGTACCGACCCCCCCCCCCCCCCCAGGACATACTATGTACCGACCCCCCCCCCCCCCCCCAGGACAGCAAAAATTGTGCTGAATCAGCATGATGAAATCGTCGATTCAGCATGATAAAATCGTATATAAGTGGGACGTCTCGAGGCTCAGACATCGTCAGACATCGTCAGACACATCATGGACAACACATCAGCTACTAAGACATGTAAGCAAGTGATGCGAGACGGTAGGGTAGTGACGCTGACAACAGAATGCCACAAGTGTTGGGTGTGGTTGGAGTATCCAGGTCAACCACACAACTGCCCAGTGCAGCACAACGCACCACGGCATTACTGCTGCAAAACCTGTGGTGGATTGCTCTGGTACAAGTTTACTGCAAGATTGCCAGGACCGGAGCCATGCACGGACTGCTGGTGGTGCGGTGCGACGCTGAAAAACTTCGGATATTACAACTTTCATCCGTTCAAGTGCTCAAGAAGGCCTTTCACGATGGAGCAGTTTTACAGATATCAATGTGATTGTGGAAATCCTACTTGCTGGTGAAGAAGTACTAAAATCTTTCGGGCCCTTTTAAGAGCCATCCTATATTATGAAATGAAGCAAAACATGTCTGTCTGTCTGTGTGTGTGAGAGAGAGAATACATTTTATCACATTTCAGGTCTAGTTGGCGGATGAATACCATTTGGCAGACCATATGGCTTCACCGCTAGATGTCTCTGCTGTGTAGCAGTGCAGCTGTACAACTCAACAACTGTAAGTGAGACATTCATATACACAAGTAAAATTCTGCTGAGTCAGCAATTTTAACATTTTTGAACAAGTTTGAAAAGTTACACACCAGATTTTGATTACATGGAAGTAGCATAAAAGCATGAGTGAAACATGTCAACTAGTGATACATTCTGCTGAGTCAACACACCATTGAAGTGGTATAAAAGGAAGAGTGAAACGTATATTTTACTTCATTTCAGTTCTAGCAACAGCAAGAGCAACAACGATGGCAACAGTCTACTGTCATGATTGCGATGTGACATTTCCATCTCTGGAATTGTTCGTGACACATACATGCAAACCGGCTAGGATGAAACGTGCTCATGAAGAGCTTGTTGAGCAGATTGAAGCCAAGAGACGAAAGACCGTACAAGATGGTGTTGAAAGACCTGATCCAGTCCTCTGCTGTAAATGCGCCAAGATATTTTCATCTTTGGATGCGTTTGAGACACATGCATGTGCTGAGATGGAAAATGTGTCTCATGAAGAACAAAGAAAGAAAGAGACAGGACAAGTAGGCAGAGGCAGAAGAGTGAGTCTTGGTGGAAACGCACAGGAAAGACGGTTTGAGCCTGAAGATGGATCGGATTTGCTACTTGAAATGCGACAACAAGAGAATAGAGAGAGACATTTGTTAGAGACGTTAAACCATGGCATGAAATGGTACATTGTGGTACATGCACGCTTCAAGAAAATGACACCAAATGTTGAAGGCGCGATGGTAGAACAATTGGATAATGCCTTCATCAGTAGTCCAACATATGCAGCATACAATCCAACAGATATTGAGAAGGACTTGCCAGAAGCCTATAAAGAATTATTTACCAGGTTTGATGAACATGAGCGAACAAGGTTCTGGCTGGGTGTTGGATAACATATTATTCATTGAAGTACATACAGCTACGTCAGCGCCACTGAAAGCGAGCAGTTTTATCCCACTACCGACGAAAGTAAAGAGTACAAAAGGTGTGTTAAACATTCAGAATAAAGACAACAAATGTTTCTTATGGTCTGTACTGGCTCACCTTCACCCTTCAACAAGTAATGACCCACAGCGTGTGCATCAATACAAGACATTTGAGAAGGAATTGAAGGTGGAAGGCATGACATTTTCCACACCGATTACAGACATTCCAAAGTTTGAAAAGGAGAATGATGTGTCTATCAACGTGTTTGGATATGAACATGATGTAGTTGTTGCCATACAACTCAGTCGAAACACCAGCGCCAGAGAAATCAACTTGCTTTTGATTAGCAATGATAAAACAAGGCATTATTGCCTCATCAAGAATTTCAGCAGACTTATGGCTTATCGATCAAAACATCAGCATGCAGCCTTTTATTGTTTCAACTGTCTTCACGGGTTTATACGACAAGATCTTTTAGACAAGCATCGCGAAGTGTGTGGCAAGCATGGAGCACAACGTTTATCATTCCCCAAGGAACCCTTCATCAAGTTCAAGAATGTAGCCAAACAACAGCGAGCACCGTTTGTCATTTATGCAGACTTTGAATGTTTCACGAAAAAACATGAAGAAGTTAGGTATCAGCATCATCGTCCAAACAGCTTTGCCTATGTGGTTGTGAGCCAGTATGATACACGTGCCCCAGTCGTGTATCGAGGAGATAATGCTGTGAAAGTCTTTTTAGACCATATGGTGAATGAGCGTGATCGTATTGTGCATGGCTTGCAACAGTCAAAGAAAATGGTCATTACTCATGAAGATGAAGAGCATTATAAGAACGCCACAGATTGCTATATTTGTCATGAGCCTCTAGGAGCAGATCGTGTGAGAGATCATGACCATATCAATGGCAAATACCGTGGAGCTGCACATAGTGAATGCAATTTGCAATTCCGATATCGAAAGGAAAAGCAGGATGTGAAAGATTCTTTTATCATTCCTGTCTTTTTCCACAATTTACGAGGCTATGACAGCCATTTGATCATGGAAAAAATTGGAAAGTTCAAAAATGAGACGATTACAGTCATTCCCAACACCGTTGAGAAATATATTGCATTCACCATGAGCAATCTGAAATTTACAGACAGTTATCAGTTCATGAGTACTTCTCTACAGAAGTTGGTATCCAACCTGGCAGCAGAAGGGAAAGACAACTTTTATAACATGACGTCACACATTCACGATAGCGATCAACAAGATTTACTGTTGAGAAAGGGAGTGTACCCTTATGATTACGTGGATGAGCCATCCAAGTTTGCTGAAACACAACTGCCGTCCAAGGACAAGTTTTACAGTCTGCTCAGTGAAGAAGACATTAGCGATGAGGATTATGCGCATACGCAGAAGGTGTGGGAGACATTCCAGTGTACTACATTTGGTGAATACCATGACCTATACCTGAAATCAGATGTCTTGTTGCTGGCTGACGTGTTTGAAAACTTTCGTCACGTATGTCTCAACACGTATGAATTAGATCCTGCTCACTACTATACAGCGCCAGGACTGTCGTGGGATGCCATGTTGAAAGCGACAAAGGTGAAATTGGAATTGATCAATGACATTGACATGTACCAAATGGTTGAACAAGGTCTACGGGGAGGAATATCTGTCATCACACACATGTCGCAAAGCATGCCGGAAAGTGGATTTATGTGGGTGAGCGAGCCAGAATCCATCGACTTTATGGATGTGGATGAAGATGACGAGATTGGCTACATTTTAGAAGTGGATTTAGAATACCCATATTCAATCCATAATCATCATAATCACTATCCAGTGGCTCCAGAACGGAAATGTGTTAAGGTGGGAGAATTGTCAGAGCATAGTCAGAAGCTACGGAAAGATCTAAACATGAAAGGCAAGCCTAGTGAAAAGCTCATTCCCAACTTGTGTGACAAGAAGAAATATGTACTTCATTATAGAAATTTACAGCAATATGTCTCACTGGGATTGAAAGTCACGAAGGTGCATCGTGCCATCATGTTTGCACAGAGCAAATGGTTAGCAAAATACATCTCCTTGAACACGGAAAAGAGAAAGTTGGCCAAGAACCCGTTTGAGAAAGACTTTTTCAAATTGATGAACAACTCTGTGTTTGGCAAAACCATGGAAAATGTAAGAAAACGCATGAATGTGGAACTCATTCACCAGGAAAAGCGGTTCAAGAAACTTGTGGCCAAACCTTCCTTCCACAAATTTAGAATTTTCAACGACGATTTGACCGCGGTACATTTACGTAAAGTGGATCTGCTTCTGGATAAGCCCATTCAAGTCGGTTTCACCATTCTCGACCTCAGCAAGGTGCTCATGTTCCACTTTCATTACAACTACATCATGACCAAGTATCCCGACGCCAAACTCTTATTCAGCGACACCGACAGTCTATGTTATGACATAGAAACGGATGATATCTACAAGGATATGCAGGAAGATGCCGACTTGTTCGATACAAGTGACTATCCCCCAGATCATTTCCTACATTCCAACGTGAACAAGAAAGTGATTGGAAAAATGAAAGATGAGACGGCGGGCATTCCCATAGAAGAGTTTGTTGGACTTCGACCGAAAATGTATAGTATGATGTATGGTGGGAAAGAAAAACGTACGGCCAAAGGTATCACTCGCGCGTGTCAAAGACGTATGAAACATCAGCAGTATAAAGAGAGTTTGTTCAACCAAACACAAACGATGACAACAGGACACATCATTCGAAGTCATGACCATCAGATCTTCTCGGAGAAGTTGAGGAAAGTGGCTCTCTCTCCCTTTGATGACAAGCGATATGTGATGAGTGATGGTAATTCCACTTTGGCGCATGGGCATTACAGTATATAAGGGGGAGACACTTCAACTTTAGAGTTAGTTGAGGTGTGAACACTGAAGCGTCAACATGAATCGGAAAAGATCTGCAACAACGGATATGGATACTCTTGCTGATACAGTCAAAGACATGAATGTGAAACATTCTGACAATACCATTAAGAAATTAAAAGTGGAGACGGTACCAACACCACAGTCGTGGGATGGAATGCTTTCTCTAGGCAATGGAAAGTATATCAAGATTATGAAACAAAGTAACGAAGGTGTGGTAAACATTCGCAAATACCTCAGAGATGAGGGGACTGGAAAAAACCGTCCGACGAAAAAGGGTATCTTGCTGACAATATCTGAATGGAAAATGATGAAGAAGCAGGTGAAAGAAGTGGATAAAAGGCTTCGCAGACAAGACGACAAGTCATAACAAGGTAACAATCATGAATGCACTCATGTTAAACGATGGTGTTTACCTCAAAGTAAATGAGAGGAATGAAGTGATGATGGGTTCTCGGACAAGTTATCATCGGTTTAAACCTGAAGTGTGGAAAGACTTTAAAAACATACCGCTTGAAGCTGGGTTTGAACGCAGACTTGAAAATAAAGTGGAAGTGACGGGGGCTGAATATGATTCTAACATACGTGTAGAAATCTGTAGAAATCTTTTACAGGATTATCCAGAGGATTATAAGGGAGTTGTGCCAGATACACCATATACAGATTTGATCTTCTTTGATATCAAGAACTGGCGCGCAGTCTTACGATTCCTAGAAGCGATACAACATCCACTGTTCGACATCATCCGAGTATAAAAGATGGAAGACTATTTGTTGGATTATGAACCTATTACATATGGATTCTCGTATATGAGAAACTTATGTGATGACATTGTGCTACGGCATTTTGGACAGTATCTCGTCCTATCACTTGATGACCAATCCGTGTTGAAGGATCACCTAGACAAGTTGAGAATACCCGGCTTTCTCCTAGCAGTCTCAAATGAATTAGAAGTGCGTGTGACTGAGAACGGTCTAGACGTGTTTGTACAATTTCGCCAATATGACGAGCTTACAGAACACTACGACTACATCACCCTCAGCACAGTGGAATGGAACGCGCTGTTACAAGCATTGGATTGGGAAGAACCTAATGCTTGAATTCAAAGAGGAAGGAATACAACTCAAGCGGGGTACCAAATCCATTAAGGTGACACAGCCTATGCGGCTGATGGACATAGAAGAAGGATATGAACTGAAACTGTCAGAACATGAAACTGCTCAAGTGATAAAGTTTGGTGATGTGTGTTATGTAAGCTTTCATAGCATTTACAAACGGGGGTGTAATGTCTATGATACCTATATCAATTTAAATTCTGATGAATGGTATTCATTGATGAATGTATTGAAAGATGAATGTGTTTGTAAATAAAAGTTTGTAAATACCGTAAATAGGCTTTGTACTTAAGAGTTTGTAAATAGACTTTGTAGTTAAGAGTTTGTAAATAGTGTAAATAGACTTTGTAAATAAAAGTTTGTAAATAGTGTTAATAAAATTTGTAGTTAAGAATTTGTAAATAGTGTTTGTAAACTTTGTAAATAGCGTTTATAAACTTTGTAAATAGTGTTTGTAGTTAAGAATTTTTAAACATAACACAATAAACAAGACAGTTGTTTGAAACTTGAGTTGTTTTATTTAACAACAACAACAACAACTTAACTAATATAACAACAACTTAACTAATATAACAACAACAACATTAATAAAACAACATTAATAAAACAAAGGTTTATAATGCCTATATACAAAATCCTTCACAATAAAATCACCATCCTTTCTTTTTAATATATTCACAATATCAAACATACTCTGACCTCGAGCTCTATGCAATATATAATATACACAATAAAAACCACATGACGATGATATTGGCGTTTGTAATGCTATAGAATTATACATATAGTCATTTCTTAAAAACATATCTAAACGATTATCGAGAGGTAACAGTCCATAAGAGTCAAAATATTCTGCAGGGTCTTTGTCATAATACACTGCCACCCAATGTTTTCCTGGTTCATCTTGATCGTCTGTGTTGATGACATAGGCACCGCGTTGTAAAGATGGTAACTGGTCCATGGCAAACACGCCTTGAAACAAGTCTTTGGTCATGACATCATGACTCAATATGGCATCAATCTGCTTCGTGTTCATGACTGGTAGTCGAATTGGATGCTGCGATTCGCACTGATCTCAATAATGTTGTCAAATTCAGCACAGACAATGACATTGATCGTATGTTGCAAAGCTCTAGCAAAATTCATTTCTAGCCGCAAATTCCCATGCTTGATCAGGGAGAAATGATCATCGCCACCATAATCCGGTATTAAGTCAAACGAAAATAAGGCATAACCTCTAGGCCAATCTTCCCGTTTTATAATGGAACTTTTCTCACCATTCAATCGATCAAACGATTTGTAAAGCGTTTCAAAAGCGTCCAGGTATTTATTGTGTGTAATGTCAAGCTTGAGAGGTTTGGAAAGAACTGGTTCACCGTCCGTGTACAGTTGCACATAGTCCAGATCAAAATGTTTGAAATCATATGGATTCCTCAATACTGATCCACCAAAAGCTTCATTATGAACCAGACCAATGACAATACGATTTGGTAATTGACCCAAAAAGATGTTATCTTTCACAAAAGACTGAAATCCTGCTGGAATAGCTAAGACTTTACATTCTTTTCTAGTGATGATGATCTTGGCAGGACTTTTCATCAATGCATCTGTATGTCCTAACTGAATACCTGGACTCACCCTCACTTTGCGAATGGTTAAAAATGCCTCTTTCACTTCTACCTTATAGGTATTATCTGCAGCCATCAATACATAGTCATCTTTTTGTCTATGGAAACGCAATTTCAAACTGATGCCATTCGGAAGATAACGATCCTGCTCAAACAAATCTATCTTTAAACCACCTGTGAGCATAAAATCACGGCTAAGACGTGTATGCAAATAACGATGATGTAAACCATTGTTTCCTTGCTCAGCCAAGTCACCACCGTCGGCATTGACATGAAACCCAGATACATATTGTTCATGATTAGGTCTTTTCACCTCATGACTATTCATTGACCCAACAGTATCCTTGTACATGAGACGCATAGAGCGCTCAGAATGCAGACTTTCTTCCGAATCATGGATGAGATGAGAGATAATGCTGGTATAACCATGAGTATTGTTGCTATGAGAAACCAATCGATCATTCAGAAACAATTCAATATTAGACCATAACCCATTAAACACATCATTGATGCAAGAGACATTATCATCTGCGCCACAATCTGTTCCATCAGCCTTTAGAATGCGACATACAATATGAAGTTTGCTGTTCTTTAAATCCAAATATTCTTCTGTACTCGCAGGAATGTAGAATTCTATTGGAGCGCCTTCTCTAATGCTTGTAAGTGGTTGATAGTCGACATTATAACTTTTCTCTACAGCAGTTTGCGTCGGTGAAACCATTCCAATGGAGAAAGACTACATTCACACGAATGATTATGAATGAGAGACATTTTTTTTCTTTAAAAATATCTTTGCGATGTTTTGATGTTATCTGTCTGGCTGTTTTTCGTCTTCTGGCACGTTTCGTCGGTTGCACTCTCTTTTTATATACATCACCAAACACATGTTCTGCTACTCGGCCCGTCACATCTTTCGCGACATTCTTTGCAGCCTTCTTAAGATGTGGCGCAACGATCTTAGCCCCAGCCTTAAGTAGTGAAATAGCTTTGCGAGCCAATGATCCCAGTATTGAACCAATACCATCACCATATTGAATTCGCGCTCCTTTAAGTCCTGGTAATTCCCCGCCCACTTGACGAAGAAAATGGTTGCGATATGCAGACGGATCGTGTGTATAAGCTTTCATATTGCTTTTGGTCGAAAATGAAGTTTACAGATCACCTTTCCAGTTTGAAATGGTACATTATAGCCTGTGTCGTCCTTTATATTCATCTCTATCACATTAAATTTGGATGTGTCTACAGGAACATAATGCGGTTCGCCGTACGTTTTCATAACAATGTCACCATCATGACCTTGTATTCCAACAGAACGTAGCAAAGGAACATAATAATCACCAACAACTTGTGGTTCACAAATACTACAATACACGTAAAGTGTATAAAATCCCTGTTTCACATCCGCTTTATGTTCAGCTGTGCATGTTTCAGTATACCATTGATCTGGGATAAATCCTAAAATCTCAGCCAATCCAGTGGAGAATGACACTTCAAAGCCATAATTTAGAAATAGAAACACACGGCGTCTAATTTTATCACACTTTATGCGAATAGCTTCTTTAAGATCATCTTTCATAGAATTAATCGCTTCTTCATTCACTGCCTGGAATATTTCTTGTATGGATCTATAGTAGCCATAGGGAATATTGATAGTGTCAAGTGTCTCTGTCAGTGGTTGTTGTCGAAACTGAATAGAATAGTCCATGTCATGTCTCATCGTTGTCCGTGTAGGTGGATATTGAATTTCAGCTAAAGCCACTTCATATTTTCCGTTCAGATAGATGGTTCGAGGCATACGAATTTGGTAATTCGAAGCCTTGTTGTTGGGAGAATAGGTCATACTCGCATTGCTAGGCAAAGTAATGTAAAAACTTGTTGACTCCATGATGGATGGGAACTAAATGGTATTGGTACGTTGACGTTGCCCATATACTTCACGATAGCGCGCGCCATTCGACCAAGTATGCAAAGTCTCATCCTCTTTTACATGATCTATAACTTCTCCTTCACAACAAGCACTTGTACATCTTATTTTTACAGGAATAGTTGTGTCTTGACAACAACATAGCTCTTTCAGCCATGTTAAAAATTTTCCAATCCTTCAGGAAACCGTCTTTGTTGGCGTTGTTTCATTTCTGTTGTAATGTCGTCACGAGTGGTCTTTTTACTAAACATTGTTTTTGGAATATTAGCATCGACAATTTCCTGGATAAACGGATGCCAGCCATATGGTGGTATGGCTCGTTCTTTTCTTCTTGTCGCCACCAATGCTTCTTTCATCAAATCAACCATGTTGGAATTTGTGATAATATCGCCCGTTTTCAACACAAGTTCATTCTTGTCTGTCCATGCCGTACCATATTTCTTCAGTTCTGCTAAAAGTTGTGTTACTTTTCCATGATAGATAGGTTGAAAATGACTTAAAAATCACTTTTCTGGCTTTTCAGGTGATGATGATGATGAGGGCTTTTGCTGCCTAGACTGACTTGTTCGTAAATGACGACCAAGAAGTTGAGACATTTCCATAACCTTTTCACGTGCTCGTTTCCCACGTAAAAGTGTATTGACTTTTGTTTTGATATCATTTTTCTTTTCTAATAACAGTTTGTATTCATATTCAGGAATGAGGACCATTTTCATAGTATGTTTCATTTTAACAGCAGTTTGGCTAACAAGGGCAATGCCAATCTAGCAATAGCTCCAATGAATCCTCCTTTCTGATTAATCAACTTCTTTTTTCGTCGAAGAGATATCTTCTTATCTGCTAGAGTACGTAGTGTATGACGTTCACGTTTAAATTCCTTAAACCGTTTTGAGCTTAAGGGTAAATGTCCTCGCAATATATTCAAACAAACTTCAAACAAGCTTGTTAATTCCTCCTTTGTAGCTTGCTGTAGCAAGGATTTACGTCGTTTAGGCCCACTGCGTGCAAGCAAATGAAGAAAAGGCTGGTTCGCTCGAATACGTTTAGACATCTTGACTGCGAATGGTTAAATGACTTGGTTCTTGTTCATACACTGCTTTATCAATATATATATAATGTGTATCTTTTGGTAAAATGCCTGTACGAATACGTAGTTGATCATTTGTCTTTGGTTTTAAATCAATTAATAAATAACCATGAGGTTTGCTAGTAGCATCTTGATAGGCTTCTATGGGAAATTGAGATCTTCCAGGATACATTTGCCGCCCCAATGTACTAATTTGTTGACTGTCTCTAGGATTTTTAAACAGAATGATATAATGTGTATTCAAACTAATATTTCGCATCTCTTTTCCATGATGGAATAAATTATGCACAATAAAGATAATGCTTAGATTTTGATGACTGCTGCCAACACTAAAGAGACGTGTCATACGCTCATCACTATGACATTTCGTCATTAAGTCATCAATTATAAGTAAGTTTGGTTTTTTCGGGTTAAAACGCTCTTCAATGTCATCTGGAATGCCTTGGTAAAATTCCACGCCTTTCATTCCCTTGTACAAAGGCTGATCTGCTGCATAAGGCCATAAAATGGTTTTTGGAGAGGGTTGAATGAACTTTTGTTCTAGAATTTCCTTCACCAGAGACATTTTGCTACTGCCTGTAGGTCCAGAGACTAAACATGTAAATGGATGCTTCATTGTTGAATGTCTGTTTCTTTCACCCAACTGTTAAACTTGTTTGGCCAACCTAACCACTTGACAAATAATTCTTTCACACCTCCTCGTCTTTTACGTGTTTTCAAGACTTTTTCAATTCTATAAATAGATTCAATATCTTTGGTCACTTTCTGCAGTTCTTCTTCATAGAAACGGCCATCAATATCTTCGTCTAAAAAGTCTTTCACACGATACAAATGTATTCCTTGCTTCTTACAACGATGTGTGACAAAGAAGACTTCTTGCGTCCATTTGATGTGATAATCTCGTTGAAACACATATTTGATGTGAGAAATGCGAACATGATCACCAATGTTAAATTTGTACTTCTTCTTCTTCTTCGGTTTCAATTTCAGTTTGTCGACATACATATACTTCCACACTTTTGATTCGTTGTCTTTACGAATCTCGGCTGGAGCATATTTATTAGGAAGAGAACCATGAGGTCTATGGTTGTAATTGTACACCAAGTCTGGAAGAATGTCTACGTAACGGTAAGTTTGATTATGTAGAAAATACCGATACATCATTCCCTTTAGAGTACGAATGACTCTTTCAGCAAAGTTGGCTTTGGTTTCATTCTTTGTGGTATAAGCATGAATTCCCTCTTTCTTCAAAAATGCTTTTACCCATCTGTTTTTAAATTCTGTTCCTTTATCAGACCTTAGAGTTCGCGGTCTTCGTCGTGTGTCATGAAAAATCTTTTGGAAAGCTTGTATGATGCTGGTATGTGATTTATTAGGTATTGGCTGTACCCAGACATATTTGGAAAACACATCAATGACAATGAGTAAAAAGCGTATGTCATCATTATAGGGAGCTATGTTTCCCATATCAGCCAAATCAATATCCCACATATAATCAATACCACGTGTAATGACACGTTGTCTTTTAAACCTGTATTTTACAGGTTGTAGTAAACTGAAAGCATCTTGATCCTGCAGCCATTTCTTCACTTGTGACTGTGTGACTGGTTGATTATGTTTTCTTAAGATGTGATACAGTTTGTAAGGACCAGCAAATGCTCCAGGCTGTCCAGGTTTGAAGTAAATATCAGTCAAGTAGTCTTTCCACGTCGACATGATGAATGAAAAAACACGTCTGAACAGAACACGTTTTTATTTTATAACTCAACCAACATCACTTAACTAACATGCATTTATAACTTAACTAACAAGTTTTTACAAATCAAGTATAGATACAATGGTATGAATAACTGGAGACCATTGGTCTTCAATGAACACTAACCAATGACTGAGTTCATCCATTGTAATAGTATCTACACCATATTTCTCACAACGTTGATTTGCATTCTCTAACACTTTATCTAAATGAATGTAATATTTAGCTTCATTCCAATATGTATAAACAGATGCAAAATGACAAGTATGTTCTTGACACTCTTCATGTTGACAAGCAGGACAGACTAAACATGCAAACTTTTTTACAGCTGATAACATTTCTTCACAATAGGCTTTTTGTGCAATATATTGTCTCAATGTCATGTGAGCCATTATAGTGCAGCATAGATTAAGCACTCTCTCACTTCATCAAACAGTTTTGGATCAAATAGAGCAAAGTGATATGCTGCTTCCACATCAAACTCCTCAGCTCCAGACTCTTTGATGAAATCCTTTCGCAAGTTTGATAAGTTCAGCATGGAATGAGCAAGTTCCCAATAGATGTTGATATGTTCCAGTTGTTGTTCAACAGTTCCAAAACGTGCTAGTTCACTTATCATATAGTCCACAAACTTGTTCTTGAAACATGTTTCTACATCCATCTTTTACATGTCCACACGTCTGCACACCATGACGGTTGGCAAGCAAATGAAAAAGTCTCTAACCCTCACACAACATTTCTAACAACTTTCCCATAATATTCTGACCAGGATATTCAGATGACACATGTTTCACACCAGCTCCCCACCAATGATCATACGTTGCTTCAACTAAAGTTTTATCTTTACATTCTTTTAACTTGTTGCGAAACAATACACACTGATCCAGTTTGACTTGTAAAACATCTTGCATTTTGCTTCTCTTCACTGTATGCCATAAAGGACATGGCTTTATCACTTTAGCAATACGTTTTGCTTCATATCCATTTCTACATGAAGCAATGGCTGAAGCAACATCTTGACGGTGATGGAAAACTGCTTTCTCATATTGATATAACGCTTCACTTGAGTTGAACACATGTCCATACTTTTCAAGTCGTGTTGGAAACATGTTTGAAAGAACGTCCTTGTGACCGCTGAATAGCACAAGATTCTCCATGTTGACTATGCTTCTGCTGTTTTATTCTGACATGTCGGTTTCTTCCTGTAATAAAATATCTTTTAATATATTTGCTGCCTCTTCTATCATATTCTTTCTTTGTTTACGTTGAAACCACTCACATAAAACTAAATTTGCTAGTAAGAAAAACATTGTTATCAATTCACTATGTTGTTACAAAGATGTTAAAAGGTTCTCTTACCTGATAAAGCTGCTCGGTTTCCTCTTCTTCTTGTAGTCCACAAAAATCTCTCAAATAGTCAACTACGGTGAAATATACTTCCACATCAGTGCGAGCAGAATAGAACGCAGAATCAAAGTCAAAGTCAGAATCTTCTATTCCAATTTTATGACATTCTCCAAGAAATCTTGAATGTAGTTCAATCATATCAAGACTATGATGTACAACATCCCAAAAAGCGTCTAAATGATAAAGTTGATAGTCTGGAGTGCCACAGCAAGCAAGTTTAGCAATCATCAAGTCAACATAAGCTTTTTTAAAACATGCGTCCATCTTGTTTCAGTGTCACTTTTACTTTGCTTCACAGACTTGCTGCAGAAGTTGTTTGGTTCACACAACTTGCAATTATACTTGTGGCAGTGGCAATAATAATCCTCCACATATCCACAAGCACCACAATAGTCGCAGGTAAGTCCAAGTTGATTTTGTACGTTCATGTTCTCCAACTGAACTTCAGCCAGCCTTTTCTTGGATAGCTTTGACACCCTCATCCGACCATCCTTTTGCAACTTGATAGGAGTTATGACATGACATTCCTCACATGGCGATAGGGCTGAGTTGATGTTGTCCATCTCCTGAAGCAGTGTCTCCCATTCACCATCATTCATGTTGATGTGATGTGTGTATTCTTTCCCTTCAAACCGTGACGTGCGCACAAAACTGACATAACGCATATCCAAGTATGAAATGACTTCAAGCCACTTCGTTTGCGTTAAGTACAGTTTGAAGCCAATGTCGCGTAAATTTTTCAAGCTCTGGCACACAATCTTTCACAAAGATGGTGAATAAGCACACCATCTCTCTCCACGTGTGATGCGTAGAAATGGCCCATATTCTCCATGCTCCACAGTAACGGTTAAGTTGGCACTTATCTTAAAGCTGCTTGTCTTGTTCTCCATGGCTGCACAATGAACTGATGCCTTTGAGTCCACTCCCTTTTATACCCAACTATCTGCTGAGTCAGCAAACATCTTGCAAAGTTTTGAATTCACTTCAACTCGTCCATGGTTGAATCGAACAAGCTCTGATACATTCGTCTTCAACGGAACATCATCATCATAATGTAAAATGATTCTTGCAGCTACATCTTTTTTGTGGATAAAATTGACCAAATTAGGATAAATCTATCAAACACTGAGTGCAATTATACACCCATTCCGGAGCCAGAGCCAAAAAGGAACATGGATATGCTTAAAAAAGTGACCACAAACGAAGTCAAAAAGGTAATCACATGCCTCAGCAATGCCACATGCGGGCTGGACCCCATCCCTACTCCACTACTCAAGAGCTGTCTTGAACCATTACTTCCAACCATTACCGAAATCACGAACATTTCACTTACAAGCGGTGTCTTCCCAGAGGCTCTAAAAGAAGCCATTGTGAGACCTAAACTGAAAAAGCCAAATTTAGACACTAACACTTTCAAAAACTACAGGCCGGTCTCCAACATCAGTTTTTTGGCTAAAATCATCGAAAAGTGTGCGATTATACAATTGACAAACCACATGGATATGGCAGAAATGCATGAAACAAACCAATCGGCATACCGCGTTGGGTTCAGCACCGAGACAGCTCTTGTCAGGATAACCAATGATGTTCTGTGTGAATTGGACAAACGCCGCGGGGTAATTCTAGTTCTACTAGACCTCTCCGCGGCGTTTGACACCATTGACCACGAAATCCTCACCGAACGCCTTAGGTCCAGGATCGGAATACAAGGAAAAGCACTGGAATGGTTTACTAGTTACCATAGCGAACGAACTCAACGTGTGGTTGTCGAAAATGCAATCTCCGAAACCGTGACCCTTCGCTATGGAGGCCCACAGGGATCACTCATCGGTGCCGAGGACTATAAAGTGTATACTCTACCCGTAGGAGATATTATACGACGACATGCATTGGAGTTTAAAATATACGCCGATGACAGTTCGATAGTGAAACCAACCAAATTAGCGCGTAATATTGGCGTAATCTTTGATGACTCCCTGACGATGCATGAACACATATCGTCTGTATGCCAATCATGCATGTTTCACCTTAAAAACATTTCGGCAATACGTTGTTATATCACCAGAGAAGCATGTGAATCACTCGTTCATGCAATGGTAACGTCCCGAATTGATAACGCCAATGCAACCCTGCTAGGCCTACCACAAACAGAACTAAGCAGACTACAAAGAATACAAAACATCGCAGCCAGAATTATCCTTCAACAACCCAAACATAACCACGTAACACCGATGCTTCGTTCTTTGCACTGGCTACCAGTGGGCAATAGGATAATATTCAAAACGCTTATGCTCGTATTCAAATGTATACACAGGAAAGCTCCCCAATATCTACAAGAACTTATTGTTCTCCACCAACCATCTCGCAGTTTACGGTCTGGAGACGGGCATATGCTCTTAAAAGTTCCACGCTCAAGCACGGTACGATACGGCCAAAGGATGTTCAACTGCAGAGGACCGTCACTCTGGAATCAATTGCCAGAGGAAATCCGAGTTGAAACTTCGTTTGAAAGATTTAAGAAACGGTTAAAGACCCATCTCTTTGCATTAGCTTTTAATTGATTTTACATTCTTTTAGTACAAACTTACTTTCCAGTATTATCTATTTTGCAGTATTTATTAGATATATGCGATAGTCAGATAGTGTTTGCATTAATTGAGCTGAGTATTATAATTTTCTTTCATATTTATCTTATCTGATTTGTAATGGTGTCATCGAATACTTTTGTAGACTTTGGCACCTTAAACTGTTACTATTACTATTACATCTAACATGAACTCAACTGCCCAAATTGTATTCGCGTTGATAAATGCTGAATCAATGTCATAAGTTAACGGTAAATGCAGATCTTCACATTCACGTAGAAACGAGCGGATGAAACGATCTCTTGGAATGGTCTTTCCAACAGCTTCCCAATGCTGATGTAAATTCTTCACTTGCAACATCCAATCCGATTCAAAAGCAGGAAGCCTTGAAAATACATAGTCAGCATAATTCACTTTGAAGACGTCATCCATGGTCTCTACACATCTGTGAAGAAGTAATGTTGACATTGTGAAGTTCTCTCGTCACTCTTACTTTTATACAACTTTGATGGTATATGGTGTGTAACTTGTTCAAACTTATTCAATACTCGTTCAAAATTGTTGACTCAGCAGAATGTATCACTAGTTGACATGTTTCACTCATGCTTTTATGCTACTTCCATGTAATCAAAATATGGTGTGTAACTTTTCAAACTTGTTCAAAAATGTTAAAATTGCTGACTCAGCAGAATTTTACTTGTGTATATGAATGTCTCACTTACAGTTGTTGAGTTGTACAGCTGCACTGCTACACAGCAGAGACATCTAGCGGTGAAGCCAAATGGTCTGCCAAATGGTATTCATCCGCCAACTAGACCTGAAATGTGATAAAATGTATTCTCTCTCACACACACACACACAGACAGACATGTTTTGCTTCATTTCATAATATAGGATGGCCCTTAAAAGGGCCCGAAAGATTTTAGTACTTCTTCACCAGCAAGTAGGATTTCCACAATCACATTGATATCTGTAAAACTGCTCCATCGTGAAAGGTCTTCTTGAGCACTTGAACGGATGAAAGTTGTAATATCCGAAGTTTTTCAGCGTCGCACCGCACCACCAGCAGTCCGTGCATGGCTCCGGTCCTGGCAATCTTGCAGTAAACTTGTACCAGAGCAATCCACCACAGGTTTTGCAGCAGTAATGCCGTGGTGCGTTGTGCTGCACTGGGCAGTTGTGTGGTTGACCTGGGTACTCCAACCACACCCAACACTTGTAGCATTCTGTTGTCAGCGTCACTACCCTACCGTCTCGCATCACTTGCTTACATGTCTTAGTAGCTGATGTGTTGTCCATGATGTGTCTGACGATGTCTGACGATGTCTGAGCCTCGAGACGTCCCACTTATATACGATTTTATCATGCTGAAGCGACGATTTCATCATGCTGATTCAGCACAATTTTTGCTGTCCTGGGGGGGGGGGGGGTCGGTACATAGTATGTCCTAGGGGGGGGGTCGGTACATAGTATGTCCTAGGGGGGGGGGGTCGGTACATAGTATGTCCTAGGGGGGGTCCACACTTTTTACCATAGGGTCTGTCCCGACTGCCGCCTAGGGGGGGGGGGAGGTCCAGACAGTATGACGTCACTTCCAGACAGTATGACGTCACAAAGTGCGGTAGAACCGCCGTTTCCTACCTACTGTCAACATCATTAATTTGCTGCATCAATTATTGCTACAAGCCCTGCTGAGGAAATACTGTAATCTGATTGGTCGATTCCAAAGCCAATAATTTTCAGAGTAGACCAGAACGCAAAAAATACATAAATATTACAGATCTGCATCATCAAAGCGCCAAGTCATATACTAAAGCATAAATTGATCTATTTCAAGTCAATATGGAGATGTTATTGATCAGTTACAAAAATAGTACTTCATGTTAATTCATAATAGCTCAATATCTGATAATTACTGGCAAGTAGATGTTCACAGTGGCCAAAAAGTGGCCATTTGGACTAGAAGAAAAGCTTAGTTAGATGACGTGGCTGTCTTTAATGCAAATAATTGCAATCATCCGATCCAGGTTGAAAATCGACCAATCGGATCAAAGTATTTACACAAGTCATGTAACAATTTGCAATCTAAGAAAAGATAAGATATGACTGGCATCTAGCAAGCACTGCGACGTTGTACAGGCGTCGAATAGACGAAGCAACATCACGTCGGATAAATGGCAGGATTTGGTCGATTGATGTCGAAGCAACGTCACGTCAGGTCAACGACAGGATTTGGTCGACTGCGGAAGTGGAGACGTTTATGGTCGTGACGTTGTATAGACGACAGAAAACAACATGTATTTTGATAATTTTATGTATATTATTTATTAAATTTTCACATCTTATATTTGCATATTTTATGTGTCATGTATTTTGCATAGATTGCGCATATTTTATACTCATCTTTATGTATTCTGCACATAATGCCTATTACACACATTTTGCACGTACTTGTCCCGTATCTGCACATGATACATGTTTTGTACGTACCTGTCATGTATCTACACATTATACATATTTTGCACGTACCAGTCATGTATTCTTCATATGACGCACATTCTTCACGTTCCTGTCCCGTATCTGCACATTGCACACATTTTGCACATACCTGTCATGTATTCTGCACACGACGCGCATTTTGCACGCAACTGTGCCGTATCTGCACATTATACACATTTTGCACGTACCTGTCCCGTATTTGCACATGACACGTGGTTTGCACGTACCTGTCCCGTATCTGCACATTATACACATTTTGCACGCACCTGTCCTACACATAATGTGGCAGATATGTCCCGTGCCGTCCACCACACCACACGTGACCAGGAAGCCGTCAATCATCGGCACGTCATCACTGCAAGTGATGACGTCACAGCTTCCGCCCTCCCCCTCCATAAAGCCAGGACCGCACTCGCATCGATAGCTCCCTGTAAACAGACCCACATGACCAAGACAATCAATACCTGTAATTCCAGTCAACAGCTCAAAGTCGTTGTTATAAAACGGCCGACCTCTTATGAGATCTGTTATGTATAAACATAAATCCAGTGGGTATTTTTATTTTTTCGCGGAAACCCTGCGGGTCTGCGAAGTAAAAAGATGTTACACACAACAGACCGAACCGTCGTAGGGATTGGCTGTTGTACCACAACGACAGCTGACCGAAAACTCCTTAGAGGTTGGCTATTGGACAACAACGGCTCAAAGTTGCCTGCTGTGATACTTCATTAGTGACTTGGGGCGCCGATTAGGTAATACACAATACGATTTATCCCTGTAACAAAATCCCGCCAACCAGGATGCCGATATTCGGTCCGGATGACTGTTCCGCTGTAATGCGGTCCGGATAACTTTCGCACTGTGATCCGGTCCGTATGACTGTCCGCTGTGATCCGGTCCGGATGACTGTCCCGATTTGATCCGGTCCGGATGACTGTTCCGCTGTGACTCGGTCCGGATGACTGTCCTGCTGTGATCCGGTCCGGATGGCTGTTCCGCTGGTATCCGGTCCGAATGACAGTTCCGCTGTGATGCGGTCCGGATGACTGTTCCGCTGTGATGCGGTCAGGATAACTTTCGCGCTCTGATCCGGTCCGGATGACTGTTCCGCTGTGATCCGGTCCGGATGACTGTTCCGCTGTGATCCTATCCCGATGACTTTCCCGCTGTGATCTGGTCCGGATTACTTTCCCGCTGTGATCCTGTCCGGATGACTGTCTCGTTACTATCCGTTCAGGATGACTGTTCCGCGATTATCCGGTCCGGATGACTTTCCCGCTGTGATCCGGTCCGGATTACTGTTCCGCTGTGATGCGATCCGGATGACTGTCCCGCTGTGATCTGGTACAGAATACTGTTCCGCTGTGATGCGATCCGGATGACTTTCCCGCTGTGATCCGGTCCGGATGACTGTTCCGCTGGTATCCGGTCCGGATGACTGTTCCGCTGTGATAAGGTCCGGATGACTGTTCTGATGTAATGCGGTCTGGATGACTGTCCCGCTATGATCCGGTCCGTATGACTGTTCCGCTGTGACCTGGCCCGGATGACTGTCCAGCTGTGATCCGGTCCGGATGGCTGTTCCGCTGTGATGCGATCCGGATGACTGTTCCGCTGGTATCCGGTCTGGATGACTGTTCCGCTGTGATAAGGTCCGGATGACTGTTCTGATGTAATCCGGTCCGGATGAGTGTCCCGCTGTACTCCTGTCCGGATGACTGTTCCGCTACGATCCGGTCCGGATGACTTTCCCGCTTTAATCCGGTCCGGATGACTGTTTCGGTGCGATTCGCTCCGGATGACTATCCCGCTGTGATCCGGTACGTATGACTGTTCGGCTGCGTTGCGGTCCTGATATCTTTCGCGCTGTGATCCGGTCCGGATGACTGTCCCGATTTGATCCGGTCCTGATGACTGTTCCTCTGTGAATCGGTTCGGATGACTCTTCCGCTGTGATCCTGTCCCGATGACTTTCCCGCTGTGATCCGGTCCGGATGACTTTCTCGCTGTGATCTGGTCCGGATGACTGTCTCGCTGTGATCCGGTCAGGATGACTGTTCCTCGGTTATCCGGTCCGGATGACTGTCCCGCTGTGATCCGGTCCGGACGACTGTTCCGCTGTGATGCGGTCCGGATGACTTTCCCGCTGTGATCCGGTCCCGATGACTATTCCGCTGTGATCCGGTCCTGATGACTTTCCCACTGTGATCTGGTCCGGATCACTGTCCTGCTTTGATCCGGTCTGGATTACTCTCCCTATAGCAAATTGCAACACAACCACTTTTTTGTACATCTTAGCAAGAGAATTCATATACGCTAGGAGTAGTGGTCGCTATGGTAATCTATACAAAACATCTCATATACGCTAGTCGTTCTGGTCACTATGGTAACCTATACAACAATTCATATACGCTTGGCGTAGTGGTCGCTATGGTAACCTATACAAAACAGCTCTTATGCGCTAGGCGTACTGGTCGCTATGGTAACCTATACAAAACAACTCATATACGCTAGGCGTAGTGGTCACCATGGTTACCTATACAAAACAATTCATATACCCTAGGCGCACTGGTCACCATGGTAACCTATACAAAACAACTCATATACCCTAGGCGTAGTGGTCACCATGGTACGCTGTACAAAACAACTCATATACCCTAGGTGTAGTGGTCGCTATGGTAACTTATAGAAAACAACTCATATACCCTGGGCGTACTGGTCACCATGGTAACCTATACAAAACAACACTCATACACTAGGGTACTGGTCGCTATGGTAACCTATACAACAAACAACAAATCATGTACACTAGGCATGGTAACGTATATAACAATAACTTGTATGTGCTAGTCATGCATACATTACCTGGCACGTTGACACAGGCGTGCTCACAGAGGCCAGGCGTAGTAATACACTCATCGACGTCATTGCACATCTTGCCGTCGTCGCCTAGCGCGTATCCTGTTTCGCAGTCGCATCTGCAGACCATTAAAATAACATAGGCATCAAGATGCAAAGCCCCCAGCCAGCGCCTTTTTTTTGATCGATCACAGTCAAACCTTGACGTCACACAATTTAAATGTATATTCTTTCACCGTGTAAGGTTTCAACGCCTTATATCAAAGTGTTCATGTAAAAGTGATGCGTACAAAGTCGCCTGCGTGACGATGCAATACACAAAAAAATTGCCTAAGTTCGCAGTGCCATCATTTCAACAATTTTTGGTCGATCAAACTGAAACCTTATCGTTGCACATTTTTAATATATATTCTTTCATTGTTTTAAATTTGAAAATGATCCGACCACGGAAACTTAACGTTTTGGTGCGTACAAAATAAAGCAACCCAAACATTAGCAGACGGACGGACGAATTGATAGCAATAGCCCTCAGCCAAAATTTGGCTGGGGGTTAATAATGATAAAATCACACGAACCGGTGGACTAATAATAAAACCCACTCCCGTAGCACGTGTCACTGGTCGCACTTATCTGAAAGGTGCGGAAGGTAAAGAGACGACTTATAGATCAGTCCGAACACGAGTGCGAAAAGTGCCTAAGGTAAAGGAGGGGTTCCGAACCAGTCCGAACACGAATGCGAAGACTGTCGAAGGTAAAGGAGGGCTTTCGGACCAGTCCGAAGACAAATTCGAAGACTGCCGAAGGTAAAGGAGGGCTTCCGGACCAGTCCGAACACGAATGCGAAGATTGCCGAAGGTAAAGGAGGGCTTCCGGACCAGTCCGAACACGAGTGCAAAGAGTGCTGAAGATAAAGCGAGGGTTTATGGTTTCCTTCGGTCAAGCACTGGCAAACATGAAATAAACATTCAATCCACACCGGTGTCTTGTGTCAGTCTTCTGATACATTTAAATAAAAATACCCGCTTAAATCATTTTATAGCAAGCTATACTAAACTATGATCTCAAATATTAAATTCTTCACAGGAAATTTCCAAAACTGTCAATAGGACCGTTCAAAATATTTCTTCATTCAAGTATACTTGAACCTTTAAAGGTTTTTACTGATTTTGTTTTTATCGACATTTATCCAGTTTATTTTATCGTGCCATGCGCATTTTAGATTTCTTCTTTTTTTTTTTCATTTATCATGGGTTTAATATTAGTAAATATTAATTATTTTATAATGAAACAACAAATTGAAAGTGAAAGTTTTTACAAGGTGTCAACGGCGTTAGCAGCGGGTACACTGTAGCATTAGTAAAATATGTGTCGAAATGTGGAAATAATTCTTTGTTTGGATCTTGTGTCTGTTACCAAATAAAGCCCATCGTCATCGTACAGGTCATGTGGCCGAATCACGTGATTGTATCACGAAATGATGATGAGACTGTCCCATGAGTGTCCTTTCCTAGCCTTAACATCTAGTGATAAGACCACCCCATGAGTACTTTTTCGTAGCCTTAACATCTAGTGAAAAGACTGTCCAATGAGTGTCCTTTCTCAGCCTTAATATCTAGTGATAAGACTGTCCAATGATTGCCTTTTCTTAGCCTTAACATCTAGTGATAAGACTCTCCAATGAGTGTCTTTTCTTAGCCTTAACATCTAATGATAAGACTGCCCCAATGAGTGTCAATTCTTAGCCTTAACATCTAGTGATAAGACTGCCCAATGAGTGCCTTTTTAACCTTAATACCTGGCTTTTTATAGGATGGGTAGTGGAACTGTACCAAGCTATAGCAATATACTAACAATGTATCACTTCTGAATCTTAGTTATCACACAAAACTGGAGTGCAATGACTGAGCGCTTGCACACGGAAATAGATGGGACATGTGCCGTGTGCAAACAGCCCCACGTGCCAAAACAGCTCTTCACTGTACACCTCAGGGTACACGGAGTCGTGGGCGGCCCACACAATATAGCGAAGAACTATGGGGAAAGAATTGAATATCAGAAGAGATAGACATAGAATCTCGAGATAGAAACAAATTAGTAAAAACGTGTTAAAATTTGTATTTCTCTGCCACGCAAAATCTATGAAGTATCAGACTTTTGCTAGGGTGTATGCATATTTATTTCTGACATTATTAAAATGGTTTTCTAATCTAGTCCAAAACACATATTTTGAAGTATTTTTGATATTTTTCTCCATTGACTACTATGTATTTTTATCCGCCAAAACTGTTATGCATTGCAATGTCCGTAGAGTGATCTGTGAATTGGCTTCCAAATAAACATTGTGTGTGCAAGTGGTCTTAATCTGGAAACCAAAAATGGTGATCTTTCAATTAGTTAAATCCTGGTCTGACTAAGCGTGGTCTTACTTAAGAGATGGTCCTCTCCAGAGGTCCTACTGTATATGAAATTATTATTGATTTATTTTTACAGACCCGTAACACCCTTGTGTGTCGCTCCATATCTGCTGATAGTCATGGAAGCGTTGTTGCACTCGAATGTGTCTACACGCATGGCGGCACACAGATGTGCAGCGTTAGAGAGGCAAACGAAAGCTACCCACCCATAACATCCCTGTGTGTTGGCGCATATCTTGCTGATAGTCATGGGTGTGCAACCTACAGCCGCCTATGTCCACACAGGTATATAAAATCGTTAGGGACAAGCTACCCATCTGTAAGATCCCTGCGTGATGCTACACATCTGCTGATAGCCAGAGGAGCGCAGCCTTCACTCGTCGAGGTACACACAGGTATATGAAATCGTTAGGAATAAGCTACCCACCTATAAGACCCCTGTGTGTTGGTGCATATCTGCTGACAGCCATGGGTGTGTTGTCTGCACTCGTCTATGTCTATGCACATGTTGTTGTCGTCCAAGGCGAAACCTTCCTCACAGGAACATCTGTAAAAGAAGAAATTTTTGGTTTTGAGTGTGGTGGACCTAGGTTTTGAGCGTAAAGGACACAGGTTTCGAGTGTAGTGGACATACGTTGTGATAGTAGTGGACACAAGTTTTAAGTGTTGTGGACACAGGTTTTGAGTGTAGTGGACACAGGTTTCGAGTGTAATGGACATAGGTTTTGAGTGTAGTGGACACAAGTTTTGAGTGTAGTAGACACAAGTTAAGAGTGTTGTGGACACAGATTTTGGTCAAGGGTAGGGGGATTCAAGTTCACAGGAAATTCAAATTCACCGGAAGTTTACAGCCAAACTGATTGAGAAGGAGGGGGTTTGCAGGCATTTATGACCAGAGGATACCAGAGACATTCGTCATTCTAACCTGTTGTACAAGTACTTCCGGTCTACACTGAAACTTGTAACTAGAAAGTGCATTCGTACTTAGAACTGTGCTTCAAACTTTGGGGTTTCGATCGAAATTAGGTTCAGATAAACATATAAAAAAAGAAGCTTATTCAAAAGTGGGATATAAAAGGAGCAGAATGATATGAAAAATAGTTCTAGCAGCTCATATGGTGTCTCTTTTAAAATTCGAAAATGTGCTTGGTGGAATAAAGTTAGTATTTGGATGATTTTTCCTTATCATTTCGTTAAGAGTCCGAAAGCACGAACTTCCTTATGTGTATGTGCCATGAGAGGTATGATTCAAATACGTGTTAGTACAAGGACGTAGACAGCTTTAGGAAAAAAAGGGTGTGGGTTGGTTTTTTAACAAGCACGAATTATTTTCAGTAAAGTTTTTGACCGAACAAAAAATATAAAATGTGAAGTTTTCCAGTCTTTGATATTTTTCTAAAAATATGCAAAGTTTTACAGCCTTTATTTTTTGCCCAAGACAGGGGGAGAGATCGTACCCAATGCACCCCCTCCCCGGCTACGTTTATGTAGTATGTTAGTTATGCAAAGAAGTACGATGTGAAAATGCTTTGCAGATCCACAACGCACACTTAAAATGTAGGGCTCTAGGACAGTAGCAATACATGTGGTAATGCCGAGGTGTGTTTGCTCTGGGTGCTTCAAGGTGGTGGTCATATAAAGCCTGTTTGCTTACAAGGTTTCTATACAGAAACAGGTATGACCCCTCAATGTTTGCACAGCCCTGAAGGACCTTATGGGGAGAGCGGTATGGCAGTGGTAACACACCTGTATTACCTCGGTGTGTTACAGGGCATTGGTCACACACACGCTTGGTGTGTTTGTGGGGATAGCGGCACGGTAGTGGTCACACATACCTGTATGATCTGTGTGTGTCTATGGGGAGAGCTGCAAGGCATTGATCAAACACACCTGCAATAGCTCGGTGTGTTTATGGAGAGAGCTGCAGGGCATTGATCACACACCTGTAGGAGCTCGGTGTGTCTATGGAGAGAGCTGCAGGGCAGTGATTACACATACGTGCAGGGCCTCGCTGTGTCTATGGGGAGAGCTGCAGGGCATTGATCACACACACCTGTAGGAGCTCGGTGTGCCTATGGGGAGAGCTACAGGGCAGCGATCTGCAGTGATCACCCATACCTGTAGGAAATCGGTGTGTCTATGGAGAGAGCTGCAGGGCAGCGATCTGCAGTGATAATCCATACCTGTAGGATCCCGGGGTGTTGATGCAGACAGCTGCAGATCCCTGACACAAACTCGTGCTGTTACGGTACTGACACTCATTCACGTCCACACACGTTGTGTTCTCCACACGGCTCGTGTTCAGCGCGTATCCTATGTAACATCCGCAGTGCGACACGCCATCTGATTCGAAACACATCTGAAAAACAACCCAAAAACACCACAAGGCTTGAACACGAGTGTGTGGCTTCTTCAATTTCGTCGCTGGTAACTAGCTGTACCAAAGCTCAGGTACCAGATGGCACTCGTTCAAAGCTGATAGCTTTACTGCAAATAAAAAAATTGGGTGCAAAAAAGTCACATAAATACGATCAACCAAAATGAGGTTATCTCAGTTACTTAGAGCAATCGTGTTGTAATTGTAAGGTCCCGGGTTCTAATCCGGCTCTGGTTGGTCAGCAAATGATTCACACTCGCTCTAGTTGCCGTATTACGAACACGATGGCCTAAGATGAAATTCAAAATGAACCCCACGTTTTTCTGCCTTCCCTTTTCAAAACAGTTAACGTTCGTCTTCAGTTTAATTACGACAATTTGAGAGTCGCTGTATGTGGGAGTGGACAGAAAGATGAAGTACTTACTTGCTGACATCCGCCATTGTTTACGTTACACGGATAAATGCCTGCAAATAAAATGCGCTTTAACAATTAATTGTGTTTATTATTATGATCAGTTTCTATTGCGCTTTATCTAATTAAAGCTCAAAGCGCATTACAAAAGTAAAAATATACAAATCACAATAGTATAACATCTTAATATTACAATAAAGCATAACTCAACAATGATAACCTAAAATGAACTTTGAAACAGTTTGACACGAAACTAATACTGTTTAATTCAATACTGATGGAATAAACACACCCATGTTTAATTGTTGTAATATTAAATAAAAAGGTTCGTCTTTGGCGCTCTTTTAAAACCAGCTAAAGTGTCATTTGATCTAACAGAGATAGGAAGGGCGTTCCATTCACGCGGAGCATAATTCATAAATGCTCTATCACCTACGAATTCCAAGTTTTGTGCTCTACGAGCGAAGGATTCTGGTAGGTCTATAAACAGATAAGAGATCGCTAATATATATTGGCGCAATCCCATTTAAGGCTTTAAAAACAAAAAGTAAAATTTTATATCGTATCCGTTGGCAAATAGGAAGCCAATGGAGTTCACGTAAAAGCGGTGTCGTATGGTCACATCTCAGGGCGTCATATATTAGTCTTGCGGCAGTTTTTTGTACAATTTGCAACTTCTGCATTTCGCATTTTGGTATTCCATACAGAAGACTGTTTGAAAAGACTAACCTGGAAATAACATAAGCGTGAATGAGGCGTTTGGCCGCCATAGGTGTCAGGTAACGTCTAATTCGGGAAATATTTCGCAAAAAGAACAGGGAACATTTAATTTTTGAGTTAACAAATGATTGCATGGACATCTCCTGATCGAATGTCGCACCGAGATTTTTCACACTACTGGTAGACTCAATATTTGAATCACCAACTAAGATGGAAACATGAGGCAACTTTGAGAGATTTTGCTTCGAACCTATCAAAATGAATTCATTTTGCAATACTCAATACTAAAAAAGGAACTGTAATAGTAACAGTTTCGTACAGTTAAAAGTTTAACTTGGCATGTTAAAAGTTTAGATAGTGAAAAACTATGCCATAAAAAGATATAAACCTGAAGGTATTTAATTAATGACCGCCGAAAATATTCTTTTATCACTGCATACTGGTTACTGCAGTTTGTTTAAGTACCTATGTACTGGTTGCTGAACAACTATAATAAGTAACAAGCTGGCACTTTAATCGATTAAGCTGGGACTCACTCAGTTTATATAGAACCTTATATGTATACATTAACAAAAAATGCAATGCCTCAGTGTTAATATACAAAGCGTAGATACCAATGAAATTGAAATCTCTTCTTTGACACTTCAAACGCAAAACAATCATAAGTTGCATGTATGGACTAGACAATGTCGATATATAACCGATGTTGACAAAATCCATTGCAGTAACTGATCCAAAATTTTACGGTCTGGTGGAGGGAGAAGGAGGGGTTTCGTATGATTGTAGATTGAATCAAGCTCGAACTTACTGAAATAAATATGAAAATCTACTGCTTTAAAGATCATTTGGGAAGTGAATTAAGTTGTTATTGGGGAAAAATATTAAAAAAAATACTGCTTAAAGAACATGAGCAAAGGGGACGTGGTTTGGATGTCAGTCATTCTCCTACCTCAATATACCATCCCCTCCCCCACCCCCTCCTCCCCACCTCGGATGTGCTCATGCCTGGTCACTGCCAAGCTTATCTCTTTTAACAATTAGGGGATCAGATGCATAATATATAATATATAATTCCGCCACCAGGACGACATCTACACAGGTCCGCAGTAACGTGACCTATCTGTGGGCAGCGTGGAGTTGTATATATGCACTCTGTTTTGGTCTACCCCTTCCCCTTTTTCCTCTTCCCATCCCCCTCCTCCAGAGCGTGCGGCCCCTAGGCGCCAGCTTTGTATAGCCTATGCGGAAATACGGCACTGCCTGCACCCCTCTGTTCCTGTGTTGGTTTGCTCCAACTCTACACAGGTCCGCAGTAACGCAACCTACCTGTGGGCAGCGTGGAGTTGTATATGTGCACTCTGTCTTGGTCTCCCCTCCACCCCTCCAACCTCCCCCCTCGCTACTGGAGCGGGTGGTCCCTAGGTACCACCTACCTGTAGGCAGCGTGGAGTTATATATATATGCACTCTATCTTGCTCTCCCCTCCACCACCCACTCCCACCCCTCGCTCCTGAAGCGGGTGGTTCCTAGGTACCACCTACCTGTGGGCAGCGTGGAGTTGTATATATGCACTCGCGTTGGCCGAATAAAGCCTGTATTGGGTGCACTAGCAATCTGTGACGTCACCATGTTCTTCATCATGACGAGGCGTGTGTTGGGCTCGGTCCAATAGATCACTCCGCCAGCTACTGTCAGACTGCCTGTCAAATAGCCTCTCCAATCACTAAAACTGTGCTAAATAGCTGCCTGTCAAATAGCAACTCAGAACACTAAAACTGTAATAAATAGCTGCCTGTCAAATAGCCACCCAAAACACTAAAACTGTGCTGTCAAATAGTCACTCCTATAACTAAAACTGTGCTAATAAGCTGCCTGTCAAATAGCCACTCCGATCAATAAAAATGTTTTAAATACAAACATCCGCTCAAAAGTTTCGAACATTTAAAATATTGTGGTGAAAAGCTAATTAACTTAAAAACGGATGCTAATAGTTTAGATGAGTACTATAGCTGAGTATTACAGTTGAGTACTGTATTGAGCAATATAATTGAGTATGGATTGAGTACTATGGTTGAGTACTGTAGATAAGTAGCATAACTTAGTATTATAGTTGAGTACTGTATTGCGCACAATGGTTGAGTACAGTAGTTGAGTACTATAGCTTAGCATTATAGTTGAGTAATGTATTGTTCATGATGGTTGAGTACTGTAGTTGAGTACTGTAGTTGAGTACTACAGTTGAGTACCATAGCTGACTATTATGGTTGAGTATTGTAGTTGAATACTATAGCCGGTATTATACTGAGTTTAATACGGTTGAATACTGAATTTAATCTATAGCTGAGTACTGTAGATGTGTGTACTGTATTCTAAAATCAGCTGTGTTCGCATGGCGTTTTAAGCATGAAAACGAAATCGTAGACGAAAAAAGGCGGAATGCACACTTTCAGATCAAGTTCTACATAAGTATAAAGTTTTGTGGTGCGATGGCCTGTAGTGTCTGAGAAGAAGCTGAGACAAAAAAAAATGAATTTTTACTATCAAGAAAAGAAACAGCCCAACGGCTGCCGGCACAAATTCATATAAGCCTTGACCAAGTCAAAGACTTGTCAAGTGTTAAATAGTCAGTTTATTACAGTAGGTTGCCATCGCTGGTTTGTGTGTTATTTACTGTATTCCGCTTAGCTCCATTTACTCGTATTGTTGAATATTCACTTTATTACACATGACTCACACGATTCGTGGAGTATTTACCATATTGCCTTGTGCCAGACGAGATTGGGTGTTGCTGAATAGTCGTTGTATGATTTTTTTGTTTGACTCAATTAAGTTTGGTGAATATACTACATTACACTTGACTCACTCGGCTTGTAGAATATTTACTTTATTGTACTTAACTCACTCGGCTTGTAGAAATATTTACTTTATTACACTTGACTCACTCGCTTGTAGAAATATTTAATTTATTACACTTGACTCACTCGGCTTGTAGAAATATTTAATTTATTACACATGACTCACTCGGCTAGTGAAATATAAACTTATTACACTTGACTCACTCGGCTTGTAGAAATATTTACTTTATTACACTTGACTCACTTGGCTTGTCCACGGCCCTGAGCGTGGCGTTGGCCGCATCTGTGTAGCGGCTGTTGGCTCTGACGTCACGGTTAATTCCCCAAATGCATGAACGCTGCACGGAACAGCTCTCGATGACTTGCCTGGCGTCATCGCTCCAAAACAAACGCTACGAAACAGAACGGCGTATTATTTTCAAGTCGCATGAGTTTTACTACTGCTACTACTCTACAACTACTAGTCTACTATTACTGCTACAATTACTGCCATTACTCCTATTAATACTACTAATACCACTTCAATTGCTACTACTGCTCCTACTATTACTACTACTAATAATAATTATTATTATTATTATGTATCTGGGTCAGATATGGGATTCCACAGATATGTCCATATTCAGGCTATATATTTTTTTAAACAACACCTAAACACCGAATGTTAAGTTTGAAATAATACCCTTTTCTATGCCAACGCAGAGTGCTGAATGATCTTAATTATCAGCTGCCCGCCTTTTGTATGGACCGCGTATGGTCTCAAAATTCTCTCCTTTCCCCACGTTTTTCTTGGACACTCATGGTAACACATACGACAGCAAGTGTCCCCACCCTGTTTATCCCAGTTGCCCCCCTCACCCTCTTCATGCCATTCCCCCCCCCCCCACCCCGTTTATCTCAGTGACACCACCCCACTATGCTTATTCCAGCTGCTCCCTCTCCACCGTGTATAACCCAGTTCCCTCCCCCAGCCTGTTTATCCAAGCCCCCCCCCCCCCTGTTGATCCAAGTTGCCCCCCCCCACCCTTTTTATCCCAGTTCCCCCCCCCCCCACCCTTGTCTATCAAAGTTGCCCCCATCCTCCCAGTTGCCCCCCCCCCCCCCCTCTGTTTATCCCAGTTCCCCTCACTATATATTGGAAGAACAATTGAGCTTAGGGGGTTTATCCCAGTTGCCCCCTCCACCTTTTTTATCAAGGTTGCCCATAACCCTGTATGCTCCTGTTGCCCCAACTTGTATATCCCAGTTGCCCTCACCATATATTGGAAGAACAATTTGAGCTGGGGTAGAATCTCACCTGATTATAAAAGAAGACAGCAGTAGGATGCTGTAGGTGGTTCTCCAGCACTGCCCTCCTCCTCAGGCTATTCAGATCAAGTAGCTCAATCCGCGCGTAATCCCACGCGATGCTACCGTCCCCGACACGTCGCGACTTGCCTGGTCCAGAAAAAAGTGTTATCATTAGAGTACAGTATACCCCCCCCCTCCACACCCATTCCACCCCCTCTACCGGTGAGACGAAAAAATGTGTTAACAATTTAGTCATTGCAGCAATACTCCCTTCCTCTCACTCGCCCACCCATACCACCCCTCAAAAATGGGTCAACAACTTTATCATTACAGTAGTACCCCCTCCTCCTCAACCCACCCCACCCCTCCTCTCCGATTAGGCCAAAAAAATGTGTAAACAACAATAGTACCCTACACTCCCTCTCTCCCGGTAAGGCCACTTTTAAAGTAAGACTACATCCCAATCAAGAGCGCTGTCCCGGTTTTCGCCCCCTTCCCCCACCCCCACAAAGTAAATATGCAGAACAAAGGTAGTGGGATGTGGGCGGGCAGGACCGCTTTGAGTGGGGAGGGGGTGGGTGGTTGCGCCCCTATGGCCTCTCCTACATATATATTTTTTTTTATTTCATAGCTAAATTCATAATAATATATTTATCTAAAAAAATTGGAAAATATTTTAACCTGATTGGAGCATATTTTAAAACCCTGGAATGTGAATCAAATATGATTAAGTGTTACAGATCAGGCTCAGCAATACAACAGACAAAGCCCAATTGACCTTGTTAAGGCGTAACCTTGATAATAGTCAATGACCTTGATAAAACCCAATTGACCTTGTTAAGGCGTAACCTTGATAATAGTCAATGACCTTGATAAAACCCAATTGACCTTGTTAAGGCGTAACCTTGATAATAGACAATGACCTTGATAAAACCCAATTGACCTTGTTAAGGCGTAACCTTGGTAATAGTCAATGACCTTGATAAAACCCAACTGACCTTGTTAAGGCGTACCTTGATAATAGTCAATGATCTTGATAAGGCCCAACTGACCTTGTTAAGGCGTAACCTTGATAATAGTTAATGACCTTGATAAAACCCAACTGACCTTGTTAAGGCGTAACTTTGATAATAGTCAATGACCTAGAAAAACCTAACTGACCTTGTTAAGGCGTAACCTTGATAACAGTCAATGACCTTGATAAGGCCCAACTGACCTTGTCAAAGCTTGACTGACCTTGATAATAGTCGACTGACCTTGATAAGGCCCAAATGATAACGATAAAGCTCAAACGAATTTGTTAAAGCTCAACTGAGACTTGATAAAGCACAAATATCCTTGACAAAACTCAGCTGATATGCTCCAACTGACCTTGATCAATCCAAAACAGTGTGTTAGTGTCTGTGTCGAGCGTGACCCCGTAAGGGGTGTCAAGGTCACTGGACACCAGCACCCTCCGTCCGGATCCGTCCACGTGCATACTTTCTATTCTTCTTGCTCCTGTTTTATAAAACAATTTCTAAATAATATTTAAAAAATGTTAAAATACAGAGAAATCCCGGGCTTTGACTACCCTACAAATGGGACCATCCCATAAATGGGACTACCCTGCGATTGGGACCACCCCGCAAATGGGACCACCTCGAAAATGGGACCATCCCGCAAATGGGTCCACCCACAATTGGAACTACCCCAAAAATGGGACCACCCCACAGATGGGACTGCCCCGCAATGGGACCACCCCGTAAATGAGACCACTTCGAAAATGGGACCACCCCGCAATTGGAACCACCCGGAAAATGGGACCACCCTACAAATGGGACCACCCTGCAAATAGGCCTACCCCGCAAATTAGACCAGCCCACAAAGGGGACCACCCTGCAAATGGGGCTACCCCGCAAATGAGACCAGCCCACAAAGGGGACCACCTCAGAAACAGGTTCACTTTTAAGTACAGCCGTTCTAGGTGTCCTATTTATAAAGAATCCCCCCCCCCCCTCCCAAAAAAAAAAATAATAATAATAAAAAATAAATAATAATAATAATAATGATAATAAATAAATAAAAAATAAACAAACAAACATAGGATCACCTTAGCGGATGTCCTAAGACAAACATTTTCTGCCTCCTTGTTCAATAACGTGGCTCAGATTCAAACATCCGCTCAAACTCTAAATATGAGCAAAGTATGAGCTTCAGGTATTTAATAAGCAAAAACCTGAAGCTCAAAATGAGTCTATAGACTACAGGGTAGCTTAAAATAAAGTCAAATAAGAGAGAGCTGGTGAACGTTTTGCTCACTATAACATGTCTGAAGAACTTTATTATACACGTAAACAGGTCTCCTGATGCCCACGGGAAGGGTCTAGTGTTAAACGCAATTTCGACGTTCGAAAGCTTCTAAACTCATATTTTAAGCAAATGCAATGAGCACTCAATTCCAATTTCAGACTCAATTTGAGTATGAGTTTCAGGGGAGTTATTGAATACGGGTGCTGGAATCAAATATCGTGACGTCAGCATCTCGCCATGGGCTGTATATTGGTTACCTTCTCCAAGATACCATTGCTATGGAAGAGATAGAGCGATCCCATGGGGATTCACCTGGATCCCATTGGGACTCACCTGGATCTGTCCAGTAGAGCTGACGTCGGATCCAGTCCCCACATAACCCGGCTGGCCAGTCCAGACCCTCGCTCAGCACGTCCTGCACGTGAACGCGATCCGGATTCTCCCCCATGACGTAAGCTCTCTGGATCTTTTTCTCTTCACTATTGATCCAGTACAGAAACCCTATGAATAAAAACGCAGTAGTGTGAACCAATCAAATCACGGCTGATCAGTCATGTGATAAGAACTGATAAGAAAGCTAATTGATACGATATTATAAATTTAATGTTTGTAAATTTTTTGTTTGTAAATTTAATGTTTGTAAATTTTTTAAAAAAGTATCTAATCAGCTTTTTAAAGCACACTAATATTATGATGCACGTGTTACTTTGTGACACGTGTTGATGTGGCACGTGTTGGTCGCCAGACGATATCTCTCTCAATGTAACATAGCACATGCCTATAGGATTGTGTGAATCAAGTGTTTTTTCGGAGGAGGTTGGGTGTTGTGTTACACGTGCAATTGTAACACTAAAACACGTGCTATATGTCGTCATATGTTAAGTAATGCCACCATATTAAGGCACAGTAAAATGTCCGCATTCAGTTACACTGAATGCTCGGTAAAACAACAGGCAAAAGTACCGTTTTTATTTAACAACTGAGTTCTGACCAAACCAGTCTGCCACTTGGAAACACACAGGAGATGTTGTTACAGAACAGCTGACCTCTGGGTAAATCAATTGGTCGTGCAAATAAAACAAAGCGGATGGATTTTTAAAAAGTAGTTCCAGTCTTGCAGAAAGAGTACTATTGATAGTGGACCGGTGGAACAAAACGGGCTCATGCGTAACAACTTATCCGACGCAGAGGTTGGCTGTTATAAAACCACGCTGAGATGTCAGTTACCCTCGAAAACTGGGTCTCGGTAACATCCGGTACCTGTGGTGTGATCGAAGTCCATGTCTCCCACATTGTCCTGTCTCATCAAGTACTTCCTGACTCCGCCCACTGAGTCAGTTCTAATGACGTCATGTGCATCGGCAACCAATAGCTGTTGCGCAGGGAACGGATTGGTCTGTGCTGTGATTGGTCCAGTCGAGGCCAGAAGCAACAGCACTGAAATATATACAAAAGGGGTAATCCAAAAAGTACGATGGCAGGGAGGACTGGAGGGGTAGAGGTGGGGCTGTTATGGGTGCTCTGATGTTATAGTAAACGGGTGACGTCACCTAAGTGTGAAGAAATAAATCATTGAAAAAATTTGAATTTTCTATTCATAAGCCTATTTTTTCCAGACCTAGTAAATGCTTTTAATATATATATATATATATATATATATATAGCAAAAACAAAAAAAAAAACAAACAAACAAAAAAAAAAACATGAAATGCAATAAAAACGAAAGAAGTACATTATATTACCTGCGGTTGAATTGTCTACTAATTTTCATACAGTTTCCAGTACCTTTTAGCACTATGTACTCTGGGTCACGAGAAATGCTTGGCGATTGCCTCTCCATTCTTCTGTGACGTCACTACGCCTAATCTTGCGTCGTCGTCATTGGCCGTCCTGAACGAAAGGGAGTTATTTGTTAAGTGAGCGACACGTAATCGCACAGTGGCATGGATAGGCGCAGGTAAACACATTCAACGGGCGCACGGATAGATAGACAGACAGACAGACAGATAGATAGATAGATAGATAGATAGATAGATAGATAGATAGATAGATAGATAGATAGATAGATAGATAGATAGATAGATAGATAGATAGATAGATAGATAGATAGATAGATAGATAGATTGACAGACAGATAGATAGATAGATAGATAGATAGATAGATAGATAGATAGACAGATAGATAGATAGATAGATAGATAGATAGATAGATAGATAGATAGATAGATAGACAGACAGACAGACAGATAGATAGATAGATAGATAGATAGATAGATAGATAGATAGATAGATAGATAGATAGATAGATAGATAGATAGATAGACAGACAGATAGATAGACAGATAGATAGATAGATAGACAGATAGACAGATAGATAGATAGATAGATAGATAGATAGATAGATAGATAGATAGATAGATAGATAGATAGATAGATAGATAGATAGATAAAAAGAACTCCAAAAGTTGAAAATATTGTTAAACATTTGACTGTCATGGAACCACCCCCCCCCCCCCCCCAATGTCGGTGAACTGATGACAAGTCATCGAGGCTTTAAGAAAAGAATTTAAATTGTAGCTGCTGTAGTGCTTTACATAAATGATACACAAGCGATGAGTCAGCATGGCGAAGAAACCGCAAGATGTCAGCGCAAACAAAAAACAAAACAAAAAAGAAATACCACATGTCATGCTACATTCTCAAGGGAGATGGGGGGTGGGGGTGGGGGGCCACTTGGGATCATATCGTGTTTCCATGCTTGTGCAAACACACATACACACACAAACACAAAACGCAAGAAGGGGGTTAATTTTAAGACAAGTCGCGGCCGGCGCGGAGTGTCAATTTCGTTAAAAGGGGAGTAATTTTCATTCAGTATTCCGCGTTTTTCACAACAAAAATTCCAAAATGCTTTGCACGTTTTAGTTTAAAGCAGGAGGTATAATTACAAGCTTAGCACTCAGCGTTTAGGGGTCGTTTTAAAAAGTCATGGACAGCAATTGTGAGCAATTTGTGCTTGAGTGCCCCATCCCCCGCCCCCCCCCGCGCTCCCTACCCCCCCCCCCCCCAAACGAATGAACTTTTGTTCACACAAAAGCGGTCTTATTTTGGATGTCGAATAAACAATAATGTCAATACCTGATCCAGGTCCTAGCATAATCGAGGACCCATGGTGGTCTAATGTGTTTTTGTAGATAAATAAAATTAAAATATGATCTGACTAATTGTCAAATGGAGCTCCATGATTTGTTTTGTAAAAGAATAAAACTATCGTTTTATTTTCGTAAAACGCGCTTTTACGAGTAAAAGCGCAATTCGCGTTCTCCACTTTTATATGGGTTCCCTTCTGGATAATAATATCACGCAAATAGAAATGAAATTTTTCTAGTGAATAGAATGGTCCCTCTACTCTCCATCCTGTTTTCCCTCCAACTCCAGCCAATCAGCAAGCGAGAATGAGAAGACTTACGTCATTCGAAGACATCAATCATTCCCTTCAAGCCCAAAAATTGGTGACAACGCACCCAGGCTTGTTGCGGGCTGGCTGGGAGGGAAGATAGGATAAAAGTGGAGAACGCGAATTGCGCTTTTACTCGTAAAAGCGCGTTTTACGAAAATAAAACGATAGTTTTACTTCGTAAAAGCTTTGAATTCGCTTATCTCCACTTTTATATGGGACTAAAGTCCGGAGTAGGGGAGCCTGCCATTCTGTAAAATTGCATGAAAGTAAATCTGCGAATTACGCTGTAAAGCTCGTCAGAGCGCATGTCCTTGGACATTTAACGAAGTGAAATTGAGACGAATAAAAAGGCTCAAATTAAGTTCCACTTCTTTTAATTTTCTTCTAAGATATGGTCGGGGGGAACACTCCCGAACTGATGACAAAATCCAACAAAATAAATTGGAGATAACCGAATAGAGAGTTGTGGGTTGTACATAGTGACCACGTAGCCCACTCGACTGAGTATCCAATCCATCCCCCTCCTGCCTCCCACTGGATGGAGCCCAACCTGGGATACTCTACGTTACATCTAAAACGTACAATTCTAAGTGATAATAACATTTTATTATCTTGCAAAAGTTCAACCTAAAACATTAAATCTAAATGATTTATGTAAAAAGTAAAACTGACACAGGAGAAATTAACTCTAGCTGTGTCCTTAAATGCATGCTGGCTAAACAAACCTGAGTAAGTACACATGGGACATATACTAAGGTGTTGCCAAGAATGAGACATAAAACGAAATACTGTTAAAAATCGTTACATCGTGGATAAAATATTCTCCTACACTCACAGAGTGTAAAATTTATCACAGGAAACTAAAAATGCTGAGATTATCCGCAAATCAAGCACTTATGGGTACAGATCCCGAAAACGGTACCCTAACTACTCCTATATGGTCACTGCCGGATGGGCTCTCCTTCTCATGGGATCAGGTGGTGGTAAGACCTTGTCTATCGGATAAGACGAGATACCGTACACCTGTCACTTCCCCCCCCCCCCTTCTTTTTTCTAGAGGGAGTCTAGAAAAAGGCGAAACACCATGACTGTCTCTATGAGAAGGGGAGCTGCTGCAGTGACGGAACCTTACACAAAATAAAAACAGTACGGGACATAAACACGTCCTCAGACCCATGCATTTGGATCTCAAAATACATTCGAAAAAGACGAAAGATCTTGTTCATGGTTGCTGAGAAATAACCAGATCATTTCTTGAACTTGTGATGGTATCCACCACGGCCTTTGGATGAAGGGTCCTTCGGTTTGCCCTTGCCCTTAGGTCTGGGAGTAGAGGGCCTGTAAACAAAAATATTTAGGTTTTAATTGCTGCTTCCGCTGCAATGAAAGGATCTAAAGAATAAATACCCGAAATTTCGTCTTGGGAAAAATCTTTAAGGTAGTACTTAATAAACGCGTTAGGTGAAGCCCAACAACCCGTTTTGAGTATCTCTGATAATGACACGTTATGAATGGCCCTAAGGGAGTTAGCCACTTGCCTGACTTGATGGGCTTTGATGTTTAACTCTGTATGAAGGGACGTGTCTGACTGAGATTTTTCATAGGCCGTGACAATTATCTCTTTAATGTACCGGGAAATAGTTTGTTTCGAGAGATCTTTATTAAATCCCGGCATATAGGAGATGATTAGTGCATTTTGGTTAGAAGACCTATAAGCATCGGAAATCTCTAAGTATTGACGCAATGCTTTCACAGGACATAAAGAGATTAGTCCCGTGGGGACTTGTTCTTCTGGAAGGGATGGGAGTGCTATGTGATCAAATGTGCCCATCCCGTGGGTTTTGATGTGGGTTTTACCCATAAAGCCTGCCCTGGGCACGAGGAAAACCTTATCCCAGGTCCCATTTTCCTTGCTCACTACTCTGTCCAGCGCGTGAATCTCGCTTCTCCTTTTGCCCGACGCCAAGGCCAAAAGGAAAGTAAACCTTAGAGTTGCATTCTTTGCAGATATCAAGGTTTCCCCAAATATATCCGGTCTTTGCAGGAAACGAAGCACTAAGGCCAGATCCCATTTGGCTATGTTGGGCGCACTCGGAGGAGAATTGACTTTAAAATGTCTAATTAATTGAGATAGGGCCGAATCTTCCCCTGGGTCGTACCCTATGGAAGCTTTGAGTTTAGAGCCTATGACTGCTCTGTATCCCTCAATGGAGCTCACTTTCAAGTGTTCGTTAGAAAATAAGTGGTCCAGGAAGTCCGCTACTACAGGTGGGGACGCTTGGAATGGGTCTATTTTAGACTTACTGCACCATGAGGCAAATTTATTCCACTGGGCCCTGTATACCTTAGTTGTGGATTGTTTGTGGCTATTGACTATTTTATCCACTACCTTTTCCGAGAATCCTTTTTTCTTCAAGAAGGATTGGTCAGGCACCATAGATGCAGATTCAGTAGGTGCGGGGCCGGGTGAAAGTGTTGCCAATGTGGTTGGGATAAAAGACCCTTGTGGCATGGGATCGGAAGTGACTTGACCACCGAGCATTGAAGTAACAGAGCGAACCATGGGGCTTCTGGTGTCCACGGAGCTACCAGGAGGAGAAATCGGGGTTTCAATTTGATTATTCTCTGGAGGACTTGGAGTAGGATTGCTTGTGGTGGGAAGGCGTACAGTACCTCCTGTAATGGCCATGGGCAATTGAGAGCGTCTACAGCCCATGCCGATGGGTCTGGGCAGGGAGAGACAAATTTGGGTAGTTGTGTCGTTCTGGAATTTGCAAACAGGTCCAGGGTGGGAGGACCCCACGGTGACTGATTTACTACCCATCGGAAAGATGAGCGTGCTAGGCACCATTCCGTGTGGATTACTTGGCCTTCCCTGGAGGCTAGGTCTGCCAGAACATTGAGTTTTCCCGCCAAATGTTGGGCTATGAGGGTGATATGACATTGACGGGCTCGGTATAGAATCTTGAAAGCTAGTTTCGAGAGTGATAGGGATCTGGTCCCCCCCTGTTTGTTCAGGTATGCTATTGCTGTGGAATTGTCCAACAGAAATAGGACTGATTTGTTTCTGAGTAGATGGTTCAGTTTGTTTAGGGCTATCCAGACTACCCGTAATTCCAGCCAATTGATATGATGTTTGTTCAGAGAGGGAGACCATATCCCTTTCCATACTTGGCCCTGACAGTGTATCCCCCAACCTTTTTGTGACGAGTCCGTTTGAAGTTCCATTTCTGGGGCTGGGAAATGAAAAGGGACACCCTCGGTCATTACGATGGGATCGCACCACCATTGTAGAAGGGATTGTGCCTTCTCGGGAATTTCCGTTTTGGCTTGTGGGAACCTTCCTTGCCTCAGTGCAACCTTGACCCGTCTTTGGAAGGGTCTGTAGTGTAGGCGGCCCAGGGGGACCGTCTTTTCGGTTGCCACTAAAAGGCCTAGAAGGGATTCCATTGCCTGCAAACGTACTTTTCGACCGATGGGAATTGCATTTATGGCTTGAGAAATTTTTAGGCACCTTTCTTCGGTGGGAAATGCTCTGGCATTTTTTAGATCCCATTTCTCCCCGAGAAATATGATGTTTTGCTTGGGAGAGAGTTCTGATTTGGGTAGATTGACCACCAGCCCGACTTGCAGGGCTTTTCGCACCAACCGTACCGTCTGTCGGTGGGCTATCTCCCTGTCCCGATGGGCTAACAGCCAGTCGTCCAGATATTGGAAGACTAGCATGCCTTCTAGACGAGCCCACGCTTTCAGAACTCTCATTACTTTTGAGAAAACGTATGGGGCTGTGGAGAGGCCGAAGGGAAGTGCCCGAAACCAGAAACGTTTTGTGCCCACTTGGAAGCCTAGAAATTTTTTGGCTGATTGATGTAATGGGATATGGAGGTAAGCGTCGGATAGATCTATCGAAGTACCCCACATCCCTGCTTGTAGGCTTTCTTTTATGATTTGGGCCGTGTCCATTTGAAATGTCGTTGTCAGAAGAAACTCGTTGAGGGTGGAGAGGTCTATGACTAGTCTCCACCCCCCTGATTTTTTGGGAACTAAGAAAACCCTGCTGAAGAAAGCTGTTTGGGCTTCGGGCATTTCCTCTATGGCTTCTTTTCTTAGCAGTGATAAAAGCATCTCTTGCAGAGCCAGATCCTTTTCTGAACCCTGGACGTAGGAGGTGGCAAGATTTTTTGGAGCCTGACTGGTGAGAGGTATGGGAACTTTGTGTCCCCTCTGATCCCGTTTGAATGGGAGGGAGTAGCCATTTTTTAGCCAACGGACTACCCGGCGGGAAGCCCCAATTTTCGCCCAATCTTGCCAAAATTTGCCTAGCCTTCCTCCTACGGGCCAGCAGTCGTTGTAGGATTGCAAATCTTTTAAGTTTTCTGCATTTATTAAAGTATCGCCAAGAGACCAAGGAATCTCTGGGCGGTACTTTGGTTGGCTGCTACCTGCTCTGCTGCGGCGATGGACCCTCCTGCCTGGTGCCGTAATTCTGTTTCGGCTTCTTGGCTGGGGGCGGCCGAGGCTGCGCGTTGGGCTTTGACTGCTCTGAGCTCTGGTGCTGGGACCTCTTGCGCTTGAATGGACGTCGGTTAGAGGACCGAGACATTCTCGACATGAGTGCAAAGTCTTGCGACAGGGAACGGCTCTCCTGATTGACTTTCTCGATCTCAGCCGGGGGAAATAACTCCTTCTCGCCGAGGATGGGGGCGTGGCGTAACTCTCTTAGTCCTTTAACGCTGGACCAACAATGTTGTAGGAATGCGTCCCGTCTAAGAAAAACCATGGACGTCATCAAAAAAGTTGCCAACTTGACCACGTCTCTAGTTGCCAGAGCCAAACATTCCAGTAGCTTGGAGGTCACCGGGTCACTGAAGCGTAAATCGTCCCATCGCGTTTTCAGAGCTTTTAAAGTATGGTCCTGAAAAGACATAATATTGAGAACGTGGCGGGAGGTTGTCTCAATAGTTTTGGCGTCCTTTTCCACCAGAGGTATGTCTGAGTCGTTACGGACGGACGGCATCCAGACTGTGCGTTTGGCGGGCTGCTCTAAAGCTTCTGTCGGCAACAAATCGTCCGATGGCCGATATGGGCCCGGTCTCACTGCGCAATGTCGTGAAGCGTGAAAACGGGACAAAGCACGCCCTTCCGCGTTGTCCATCTTCTTAAACTCTCTTGATCGCACTAAAATGGCGTTGGCTATGCCCTCGCTAGTCGGAAGTGCGATGAATGGATCCTGATTCATGGGAGCTGTTTGGGAGGTCATCCGAATCGGGGGATCCTCCTTGTCGAGAACTGGAGAACCGACTGTAACGTTCGCCAGGCGAGCGATCTCCTGGATTGCGTCTCGGAAAGGTACATCTTCCGGAGTCATCGTAGACGACGTGACTGAAGGCGTTGCATTCTCACTACGAGGCGCAAGGTCCGGTGGAGACGGGGTCCTAATTGGGCGTCTTCCAGCCGCTGCTGGATCTTTCCAGAGTTTTTGACCACTACTCGGAGACCTGACGTAATCCATCTCTCGGAGAGGCAGTCGAAACTGGGCTGATGGGAGCGCATCTCCCATTTCCTCATCCGGCCCCTCGTCCTCGGATTCCTGATCTTCCGAGCTTTGCGCTGACTCTTCCCTATTCTCCACAGCTTCCGAACGTGAGGGAGCTGCGCAGGTGGGAGTATAAATCTCCCGTTCTCGATTAAGTGGGATCGACGACAGAGGCGAGGTCACCGAAGGAAAAAAGTCGTCATCCTCTTCCCCGGCTAGGCCTGATACTTGACCTGACGGGGGAAACTCCGAAGAACCGGCGTCGCTAATAACTTCTACTTCCGGTGGCTGACTGTTCGGGCCCAAACCAGAAGGTGGAGAATGGGACGGCGATGGATGCGTCTCCGGAGGCGGGCGTGAAATCGTAGCCGATGGTTTACGTTTACGCCGCGATTCAGAGGTCTGCTTCTTGAACTGTTGTTGTAGTTCTTGGAGTTGTTTCTGTAATTGAGTCTGTAACGACAGAAACGCAGAAAATTCACTGGGCAAACGAGGAACCTGAGGAGTAGGGGGAGTTCCATCTGAGATGGGATCCCCAGTTGACCCGACATCGTCGAGAAACTTGCACCCGAATCCGTGTGAGTAACCGTGACCGGCTCTGGTGTGGGTACTGTCTCCGAAACTGTTTCTTTTTTAGCACCTTCCGTAGGACTAAGAGCCCAAACCTTCCTCAAAGTCTCTTTTTCCCTACCCTCTGGTACGTCTAGTTCAGCTACCGTTTCCGAGTATGCTCTCCGCTTACGGGATTTTCTGCCTTTCTTATCCACTGCGAAGGCATCCGACTCAGAGCCTGTATCCATTCGCACCGGTGTGGAGACCTGTTCTAAGATCACTGAACTGGCCTTACGCATAGTCCCCTCTAAAAATTCTGGCGTGAGGAACGGTGCAGAAGATAAGGCTTTCCTTTTATCCCGCCTGCGGTCGTTGCGAACCCTGTTTCTGTAAATGAGTTTCCACTCCTTCCCCGAAAGGTGGTGACACTCAGCGCACGTATTCCACTCGTCGCAGAGGGGCAAGTTTGTTCTCCGTCTACAACGGTCGCAGACCGAATGAGGGTTAAGAGCTGAGGGCGGATGTGTACACTGCGGAAGCGTCGGTGGGTCCCGCAGACCGGCCTCTGTCATATCTGAAAAACAAGCAGAAGAAAAAACACTGATGAGTAAACTGTACATGTCCCCAGTAGACAGGTAAAGCATACAAGTAACAGATATTAATATTCTGGGCATTTAACGAGTGACAGTAGGCAGTACGACGACCACTCTCTTTCATCCAGACGTTACTAACGTATTTATTGGCGTTTCAGGAATTCAGAACCAGATAAAACGCGAAACGGGACACCTGGGCCCATTTTCGGGATCCTCGGTCGATCCCGAAAACGGGATCTGCCCATGAGCCCGAAAACGGTACCCGTCCTTGGTGCCTAAAGATGGGATCCTCTATGGATGGGATCCTAATCCCGACTTAGGCCCGTCCCCTACGTGGGGGGGGGGGCATAAACGGGCTTCCAGATGCCATTTACGGCACCCTGGTGCCGTTTATGGGCTACAGCAGTCCCATAAACGGGCTAAAACTTAAAAATTCACCAAAATTCGCCAGAACGCCAAAAAACGTTGAAAGTCTGGACCAAAGAAAGTAACGTCTAGAGGAAACTGGACGAAACTAACTGGTCTCATAGGAGTGTCTGATACAGCAAAAACGGCCATAACGCGATGACACCTAAGCTGTAGCTGACTGGGAATCAAAGCAGGCAAAGTGGGCTGCAGAGACTCAACCAACTCCGAGGCGATGTGTGCACGAACTAGACTAAGAAGACACGTCCTGTAGCTTCCGAGTGGAGAAGAGAGGCACACTTCCCGGGACAAAAAGTCTCCGCTACGTGTAAACTCAACAACTACCAGACCGAAGTCACGAGTGCGACCGTATTGCTCTAATCCTGAATCAAATTAATCCAACATTACAGAGGATGAAGAATATCCTTAAATGCAAAGAAATAGAAAGTTAAAAGCAAAATCGCACCTTGCCTAGTTCCCCTTTTTCAACGAAAAAGTGGAGCACACAGAATTGCGTGTGTTGTCAACACCACGCTTGAAGGGAATGATTGATGTCTTCGAATGACGTAAGTCTTCTCATTCTCGCTTGCTGATTGGCTGGAGTTGGAGGGAAAACAGGATGGAGAGTAGAGGGACCATTCTATTCACTAGAAAAATTTCATTTCTATTTGCGTGATATTATTATCCAGAAGGGAAACCCATATAAAAGTGGAGATAAGCGAATTCAAAGCTTTTACGAAGTAAAAAGAAGAAAAAAAACTGTCGCTAACGAGTGAGCGTACGAGGGACACGATAAGGAAACGGCACAGCGATATGGAAATGGCACAGCAATATGGAAATGGCACAGCAATATGGAAATGGCACAGCGATATGGAAATGGCACAACGCTATGGAAATTGCACAGCGATATGGAAATGGCACAGCAATATGGAAATGGCACAGCGATATGGAAATGGCACAGCAATATGGAAATGGCACAGCAGTCTGGAAATGGCAAGCAATATGGAAACGGCACAACGATATCGAAACGGAACAAATATAAAGCTTGTTAACGTTGACAAAACCAAACAGTCTTCATTAAAATATAATAATTGTCCATCAGAACTTGTTATTTCGAGTCATTATTTTTTTTCACATGACCCCCCCCCCCTCACCCCTCACCCCTTGACCAAAACTTGTATCCGTCACTGAAATGAGAAGTAAATTTTGCAGGAGCACAGTGTGCACTCTTTATTTTTAGACGGAGATAAAAAACTCGCCATCTTTTGATCGTCACCCCCGTGGGTATAATCATACATATAGTCTGCACTTGACCCAAGTATCCCCCTCCCCCCTCCCCCCTCCCTCCTTTGATTTCATTTGAGAGCAAGCACGAGTAGCCCTGTTAATTGACAATGCCTGCTGAATCACCACGCATGCTATTCAGACTGACCATACGTAAGACGAGAAGGGGGAGGGAGGGGAAGGGAGGAGAGGGGAGGGAGGGGGGAGGAGAGAGTCATAGAACGGCCCACCATTTGTGGCTCTGCGCATGTTTCCCGCGGTATGATGCTGTGTATTCGGGGGGGGGGGGGGGGGGGGGGGGGGGGGCTTAAATGCGTTTTAACATACAGCGGTCATTCGTCGCAACGGCCATTCGTCACCAAGGTCATTCGTCACAGTGACTGCCATTTGTAAACACTCCTGCTTTTTAGCCCAATAATCAGGGGAGGGAGGGAGGGAGGGAGGGAGGGAGGGAGGGAGGGAGGGAGGGAGGGAGGGAGGGAGGGAGGGAGGGAGGGAGGGAGGGAGGGAGGGAGGGAGGGAGGGAGGGAGGGAGGGAGGGAGGGAGGGAGGCATGTTACACCGTACATCCCCTGTTGGTCGTATTGCTGGGGTTATACCGTACATCCTCTGTTGGTCGTATTTTTGGTCGTACATCCCCCTGTTGGTCATTTTACTGGAGTTATGCTGTACCTCTCCCTGTTGGTCGTATTACTGGGGTCATACCGTACATCTCCCGATGGTTGTCAGGGGCAAACCATGCTTGACTTTGCTGGCTTTTTTTTTAATGTGTCATTCCTATGGCATATTTTCTTCCCTAACTTTTTATACAAGTGATTCTTATTCCTGCTGTGTAAAGGGTTACGCGATAGACAAATAAAGAAAATGTACACTGTGTACACCACGACCCCGGAATAAGACCGCCCTGGTTTTTGAGACCAGCCTGGAATTAAGACCACATTGTCAGTCTGTTCCAATTCGAGTACATTGCAGAGAACCCCCAGAAATAAGACCATCTCAGAATTAAGCTTATTTTGGACCAGTCCTAAAGGTGGTCTTATTACCGGGATTGTGGGGTAGTTACATTGGGGAGTTCGAATGTGAGAACAGGAACGGTGGGTGGGGGGGGGAGGTGAATGGGGCAGGGGCGAGGGGTTGGGGTGGTAGGGGCTGGGGTGGGTTATGATTCGGAACATCTATTGACAAATAAAAGCCCACAGTGTGAGACCTCACCTTTCACGTCAAATATGGAATATTAAAACGGTCGTTTTGAGGATTTCTAGCAAATAACTGGTCATTTTTGGGCGATGGGACGATGTCGATGCAACGTTGCGAAGTTGAACGGCGTTGGAACGACGTCGTTGCATGTCGAATTTCGACCAGCTGTCTGATGGATTCTAATTTTTGTCTACATTAACACGTGGAGTGAAAGATGAGTACGCGCTTTATGGACGCGTGGTGGTTGAGAGGGGGTGGAGAGAGGGGATGAGGTGGAGAGAGGGGTGACGTGGAGAGAGGGGTGAGCTGGAGGGAGGGGCGAGGTGGGAGAGGGGGTAAGAGAGGGGTGAGCTGGAGTGATGGGGCGAGGTGGAGAGAGAGGGTGAGGTGAGGAGAGGGGGCGAGGTGGTGAGAGGGGGTGAGAGAGGGGGTGAGCTGGAGGGAGGGGGCGAGGTGGGGAGAGGGGGTGAGAAAGGGGGTGAGCTGGAGTGAGGGGGCGAGGTGGAGAGAGAGGGTGAGGTGAGGAGAGGGGGTGAGGTGGAGAGAGGGGGCGAGGTGGTGAGAGGGGGGTGAGAGAGGGGGGTGAGCTGGAGAGAGGGGGCGAGGTGGGGAGAGGGGGTGAGAGAGGGGGTGAGCTGGAGTGATGGGGCGAGGTGGAGAGAGAGGGTGAGGTGAGGAGAGGGGGCGAGGTGGTGAGAGGGGGTGAGAGAGGGGGTGAGCTGGAGGGAGGGGGCGAGGTGGAGAGAGAGGGTGAGGTGAGGAGAGGGAGTGAGGTGGAGAGAGGGGGCGAGGTGGTGAGAGGGGGTGAGAGAGGGGGTGAGGTGGAGGGAGGAGGTGAGGTGGGGAGAGGAGGTGAGGTGCAGAGAGGGGATGAGGTGAAGAGAGGGGGCAAGGTGGAGAGGGGAGTATTAGGTGGGGTGCCGGAAATGGGCCAGAAAACGATGTTCCCAAGATCAGTAAGAAATTGATGTACACAATGCTTGCTAACTGTTTATCATCTCAAGCAATATCTAAGGCCCACCTTTAACCCGCTCCCACCCCCCCCCCCCACCCCCACGTTGGTTGCTAGCGCACCCCTGCCAAACTGTTTTATCAATTATCAGTTAAGCAAGAAATTGGGTACAATTTAGCGGGATACCCCATGGCTACCAAGCGAGGCATGATGACGTCATTCGGAGACAGGCCTTGCTTACATCACAACCTACTTTTTACACCTTCTTTTATTGCTATAATAATATGCAGAGACATAAACGTCTCGATAATAAATTACCGATCACCTATCGATTTCCTTGTGTATCTATCGACA
>OX457030.1:1274495-1306995 GCA_949752745.1 Protula sp. h YS-2021
AACAACTCACGAACGGTGAACGAATCACAGCGGCATCTGATTTGTAAACAAACAAGAACGTATCCTCATGAACAAAACAATCTTATACACATTTCTGCATCAGGAAGAGATTTTATACTTTCAAATTCTATCTCCAAAAACACACATAAACAACATGTATATATTGGCTCTCCCTTATTTGCAAACCCCCCTCTCTGTCTCTGTCTCTCTCACTCTCTGTTTTTTTTCTGTACAGGCCAAGTTTATTCAGTGTTGGCTTGCACCCAAGTCTGTATAAGGCTTGTTAGTTCAGACAGACTATTTACGTCTGTTATTCTCCCCTCCTCACCCCCTCCTTCCCCCCACCCCCACCCCCCCCCCCCCCCATCGGGTTAATCGTTACTTGAACAAACAATTCGTTTATCATGAATCGTGACTCTGAAAATGCCTATTTATTTGTTGAATGCGTATTTAGTCCACCTGCTCGAAAATAACGTACCAACATCTATGTCCTAGTTTTATCTTCAGATAAGAAATCATTTAGATAAGAAAGAATTTGTTGTTCTTTGTACATCTTTTTGACAAAAGGAAACCCTAGAAAAAGAGGAATTTTACTAAAAGCTTTGCTTTTTTTGTTTGTTTGTTTGCCTGCTTGTTTGTTTGTTTGTTTTTTTGTTTTTTTTTTTGGTTGGGCGCAAAAACACCCAGCGGATCAAAGGCTATTGGTGCGTTTTCAGCCCTGCCAAAGGCTATGGGTGCGTTTTCAGCCCTGCCAAAGGCTATGGGTGTGTTTTCAGCCCTGTCAAAGATTATGGGTGTGTTTTCAGCCCTGCCAAAGGCTATGGGTGTGTTTTCAGCCCTGTGAAAGGCTATGGGTGTGTTTTCAGCCCTGTCAAAGGCTATGGGTGCGTTTTCAGCCCTGTCAAAGGCTATGGGTGCGTTTTCAGCCCTGTCTCTAAACAGAGAATATTTTAAAATATTTTTAGGTCCCACAGCTGTGCCATGTTGTTCACCTGTCAAATGTATTGAAATATTTCACACACCCAATAATAATAATAATAATAATAATAATAATAATAATAATAATAATAATAATAATAATAATAACAATCATATAAAAAGAAGAAGAAGAAGAAGAAGAAGAAAAAGAAGAAGAAAAATAACGGGAAAATGAATAAAAATTAAGTACATAAAAACTCCAAAGACACCGCTCATTTGGTGAAGCTCACTGAAAGTTGTTTTTCAGTTGTTTTTTTTTTTTTTTTTGAAAAGCATAAGCATATACACAATATAAATATAAGTTTAAATAAATTATATAAATGTATCTTTGCTACAAAATACTGCTGATTTTAATAAAATGTAGATGCCATTTTTGTAATGCACCTTTCATCAAAAGTACTGTCCAGGGACACTGTCCCATCTCACTTGCACTCACGTCGACTTTAAATTCAATTGATTATGTATACATACAGGAGTGTTTCATTCCTGAATCTTGTTCTCCGCTTCGTCAGTGACGAGCCGCTTCTTCTGTATCTGTTTCGCCCGTTTAATCGTCATACAGTTTCTAAGCGGTCGGTCTACGGCGTTGGCCAAACGCCGCATTTGGAGAACAAGGGCACTTCTCACGATGCTGACCACTGCTTCTCATTACGTCTCAGCCAGATCCAGTTTGACGCATATTCCGTTGTGTTTTCACATGATTTAACTAGCTTTTTCTTGCTGCTTCCGCCTATTCCTAACAACTTACACATAGACCATAAAGATTTTGCCACGAATCCTCTACATCCAACCTCGATGGGTATACACCACGTTCTCAAATGTGCTTTTTCACACGCCAGTTTTAGCTCATCATACCTAGATCTGTTCCTCTCGTTTGTGATTTCTAGGCGGTGTTCCCACGGGACAGTTAGTTCTACCATAATTACCTGCCGTGACTTTGATGACCATATCACGATATCCGGTCTGAGAGTGGTTTGTGTTATCTCTCCAGGGAATTGTAATCTCTTTCGTAGGCCCACTCGAATCTGCCAATCGCCGGCTGTGGCGACGATTCCCGTCGGCTGGGTTGATTTCTTTTCCTCTTGCCCTGCCCTGACAAAGTTTATGAACGTCAGTGCTTTTGGTTTTGTCGGTCTCGGACTTTTCACAATGGGCTCTAACACCGATGCAATAGCCTCTAACACCTTATCATGTCGCCATCGATATCTTCCTTGTGAGAGGGCTATAGGACAAGACGACAGTACGTGTTCTAAGGTACATCGTTTCTTGCACAGGCTGCACTCATCGCTTGCCGTTTTATACCATCGTTTGAGATTTACTGGTGTTGGTAGCAAATCGTAAACACTGTCAGGAGGAATCATATCTGGAGAGGTTCCTTCCTAAACAGATCTTGCCACGTCAGTTTTCTTGGCGTTGCACTTTCCCATCTAGTCCACGCTCCCTGGGTTGCCATTGAAACAGGCTTTGCGCGTCTTTTTTCTTCTTCACTCTCTCTGATTTCACTTTGTATAATGGCTTTAATGTCAATTGATTATGAAATATTACTTTCAGAATTATTCTATATTTAAATATGCTTTAACAGAATCATCAAGGTATCAAAAGAGATAAGTAGGATTCCCAACGTCATCCTGGAACGAGTCAAATTCAACGTCAAAACAACGCTGTTTACCAAAGGTCTATTCAACGTTGTATCAAAGACGTTGGTAAGACGTTGATCTGTGGTCGCGACCAATCACAACCAAAGTACAACTAGAGTTAAAGTTGCTGTTTGGTCAGATCGACGTCACAACCTAAAATCGACGTTTGCTCGACCCTGGAATGTTTACTGGGCTTCTTCGTTTAAAACATGAGTGAAAATACTGCTTAAATTGAATTAATAAACATGTCAATGAATTTTAAATTTTATTCCAAAATAAGTTTGTTTTACACTGAAAGAATAAAAAAACAGAACGTTATAAAATGATATTAACTTAATGATATTAACATCATAATAGCAAGATTATGATATTAACATAATGATATTAACAGAATTATATTAACATAATGATAGTAACATAATGATATCAACAGAATGATAGTAACATCATGATAGTAACATCATGATATGAACATAACGATATTAACAGAATGATATTAACATAAAGATATCAACAGAATGATAGTAACATCATGATATTAACATAATGATATTAACAGAATGATATTAACAGAATGATATTAACATAATGATAGTAGCAGAATGATAGTAACATCATGATATTAACATCATAATATTAACATCGTGATATTAACAAGAAGCATCGATCACTGCTCTTCACAGTGCGCTGTTCTATGGCTTTCTCACTGACTCCACCACCTAGTATAAATGAGTGCATTGTGGCTCCAAACATACCCCTCTTTTTTTTTAGTTCTGAATACCTGTTACTCTGGTGATTTATGTTTTGGCTTTCTCCTTTTCACTCAATCTATATGAATCTATATGACGTCGGATCAACGTCGGATTTCGATTATTTGTAAAAACCGAAACAACCTCTACTTTGCGACGTTAGATAGATATCGATTATCCGACGTTGCGTAAAGGTTTCCAAATGGAAGTCGAAACAAGTTCTATCTGCCCACGTTGTATAGTTGTCAGGAAAGCGATGATGTGTAGACTTCGAGACAATAATAATCTGTAATTGCCATCTTGACAGTGACAATCATAGACACGGTCATTCCTCCGTCAGAGCAACCCCCCCCCCCCTCTCCCCTCTCCTCACCCTATGGACATACGGTCACCCAGGATACGTATAAATCCATTTTCATAAATATTTTGGAATAGCAGGTGGGAAAAATTTGCGCGCTCTTTAAATTCCTATATGCTACATCCTCGTTTTGGTCTATTCTCAAAGTGACCTGTCATGGCTACCATTTCCGGTGAGCGATAATACAAGGAGGTTGCTTTTGGTTGTAATTCCGTCTTCTCTCCACCTTCAAATTACCGACGTCTATTCAATGGTGCACCAAAGACGTTAATCAGACGTCGGAGAAAGTTGCGTTTGGGTTGCGATCAAAAGCAACGTCGAAACGACGTTCCTTACCCAACGTCTATTGATCTGTATCAGCGACCAATCACAACCAACGTACAACCAGAGTTAATGTTGGGGGGTGGGGGGGCGGTTTGGTTCGATCGACGTCACAACCTCAAATCGACATTTTATCGATCTAAGAATGTTTATTGGGTATCTTATTAGCAATTGATTTAACATGACAACAGAAAAAAAGTTTTATTTTGTATCCATTATATTATAGATTAGTCTATCTCCTTCCTCCTCTCCTTCCCCCTCCCCTTATGTAAAAAAAATCTTTCTAAGTTTGAAATTAATCAGTTTTTATCATATGTATACAAAATACATTGCAAGATGGACCTTCGATATTGCAAAGTACATCTTCAATATATTGTATCAAGGGATGATCAACCACTGTTGGGTATTCATTATTCGGTACTCACAGAGTAAAGTACCTGCTCAAAATCCTCTCGAGTATCTATCCCTTATTTATTGAAGTCACAATCAAATACATTTTGTTTTGGTTTTGTATTAATATTTTAATATTTGAATAATATTGTGATATTTTAATCCTCTGCTAATAAAATCTGGCTTTAGTTTTATAATCGCAACTTATAAAATGTTGCAAGTTGTGCTCTTTTTTCACAGAAGTACAATTTACGATTTAAAATTAATTCAAGTTGCATATTTGAGAAATATGATTTATTTTTGTTAGTTTTATAGCACAAGTCTTGAGATTTTTGTCAGGAAGTGGCCTGGCATGGAACTGGGTGGGGGAGGGAGGAGGGGAGGGGGGGGGGGTCGCACATGTTATCATATGTGTTATCATGCGTGTGAAAAAAAATCTAGAAAGGGGGGGGGGGGCGGCGGGGTAAATTTGAGACAAGGAGCAGTTTTTAAAAACGGGGGTAAAATTTCGTTCAGTACTCCGCATTTCCCGCAAAACAGGTGAGGGGGTGGGGGTGGGGGGGGGGGTTCTTTCGAAATTACCTTTGGTTAAAAAGAAAAGATATATTGTTTAAATCTAGCGTTTTCACTCCGGGTTTAAGGGTCGTTTTCGAAAGCGATGGACAAGCGTGCCAACCAATTTATACCTGAGCGCCCCCTTACCCCTCCCGCCCCCCCCCCCCCCCGCCCAACGGGCAAATGGCTGACAGTTAGAACGCTGTGATTCTAAATCCAGGTTTATACAACATCAATCAGGGTACAAGAGACTGCCCCCACCCCATGATTAGCCATGTTATCTAACCCAACCCCTCCCACCCACCCCCACGCCCTGACCCGAGAGGGGCGATCAGCTGGGGTATATTCTACCTATCTCCTATCTACTGTTATCTAACTCACCCCTCCGTCTTCCTACCCCCTCCCTCCACGCCCTGACCGGAGAGGGGCGAGAACCTGGGGTATATTCTACCAATATCTCCCATCTACTTTTATATAACCCACCCCTCCCCCTTCCCACCACCCACCCCTACGCCCTGACAGGAGAGGGGCGATAACCTACCATATATTCTCATATCCAGGTTAGCTAAGCCACCCCTCCCCTCTCCCCCTCCTCCCCCGCTCCCTAATTCGCACAAAACACTTCATTTATTTTTAATTTCCTTTGGATTCCATATCATAGGTACCTGGACAATTCGGAAACGATGTATTTTCCTACCCAGGTTATTTAGTTTCATATCGCCAAAAGTTATGCAACACCAATTTTGCCAATCACAAGTTCGACGTCCTAAACACTGTAAAATGTGACCCCTCTCCCCACCCCTACCCCCTCACACCCACCCCCCCACCCCCACCCCTCCTTCCAGGTGTTTATAACCCCAATTGAAACATGGAGACCGCAGGCTTAAAGCAAGACAAAAGCCAAAACAGTAGAGAAATTAGAAACGGGGCGCACCTTTAGCGAGACAATTTTTTTTTTTTTTTTTTTTTTTTTTTTTTGTACGATGGGCCGCAGGTGGAAATCACCTGTAATGTAATCTGCCGGAATCCAATCTGTCTTTTGATTAAAGATCAGAAGGCAAGTTGGGGACAAATCGGTGTTAATGTTCCCCCAGTTCATTATGGCTACGACATGTCATCCGTATTGAGGTGAGGAGAGGGAGGTGGGAGGTGAAGGGAGGTGGGGGTAGCGGGGGGGGGGGGGTAGGGGGGAGACACCACTGACAGAACAGCCTACAGTATGGGGATGATAACTCCTACCTCCCCTCCCCTCCCCTCCCTCCCCCCTCTCCCCTTATCCCCCATTTAAGACAAATGTGCTACTGTTTTATAGGCAGAAAAGGTGACTTTTAATTAAAACAAGGGATTGTGCACGTTAATTTGTCAAAGGCACCGATCACGTTCCAGGTTAGCCGTAATGACAGCAGCATCGGGTGACAACCAGGTTTAATTAGCTCTTGCATGTAGGGGGGGGGGTGGGATGGTGGAAGGGGATATTGCCCTAACTCTTTTTCGTCGATACCTTCCCCCCTCCCCCCATTTTTTTTTTTTTGTCTTTTTTATTCCGGATTCAATAGCATCTTTTCGCCGTATATCTTGCCCTCCCCCCCTGTACAACTTCCGCCCCCCTCCCCCTTCCGCCCCCCTCCCCCTTCCGCCCCACCACACATCTTCTTGAGTTGGACGCTAACCGCTGGTTTTATCCCGCAGTTTGATGGATTTGCCAGACCCGCCACAAGGTCAACTGGCCAGGATGAGACGCCTTGAGGATAAAGTTTAGCCAGACGAACGCTTGGAAAATTTGAAAAGATTGCTTATTGTGGTCTACCACATCCTTTGAATGTCCTCAAAATTTTCGATATATTTACATCTCCACCCCACCACCCACACCACCCCCACCTCCCCTCCCCTCTTCCCCCACCAATATGTACTTTAAGCTAGTGGTGTTGTTATAAATAGCTGATCTCTATCTGTTACCTGTATTACCACGGAGCGGATGGATATTTTAGAAAGTAGTTCGTTTCTTGTATGAGTGCTATCTTAGTGCAATACCCAGTGGGTCTACGGAGTAAACAAATGTTATGTACAACCGAACAACAGCTAACAGTAGATGTTAGCTGTTGGACAACAACGCAACGGTACGGCACATCCAAGCTCTGACTGCAATGGCCTCCACGGAGGGGGGGGGGGGGACGTTATCTGCAATGGCATCACATCCAAGAATGACGTCACATCCATGATGATGTCGCATTCAAAGGGACGTTCCTTGCTCTAAGGTGACGTCATCTCAGGAATACAGAGGTCAGTGTTACGTCACACCACCCTAAAAGTGGTATCTACGGGGAGGACCACCCTGGAAATCAGACCATTTTCGTTTGGTTGCGCGGATGGTCCTATTTTCCAGAATATCACTATGTACCAGTGTAATGAAACGTTTTGACCCCCAAACAAATCGACCCCCCCTGGTCAATTTGTTTTAAAACAAACAGACCCCCCGGTCGATTTGTTTTAGGAAAGCCCGCCATAACAAACAAACCCCCCCCCCCTATAATAAAATGACCCCCCTTCAAAAAATGATGTTTAAATATAAAATGGAAGTAAAAAAGGTACATATGCTTTTTAAATACGACTTTAAGTATTTTCTGCCTCTTGATGTAGAAAATTATTATTTTGAGCCTTTGAAATGCCATTATTGTGCTTGGACAGATTTTTTGGTGACTGTATGTTAGTGGTGTTGGAAGTGTTTTCGTGTTTGAAAATGATGTTAGTTGTTAAATAAATTGTTATTCATGGATATAGTTTCTATTCCAATTAAAGAAACTAATAAAGTGACCATATGTGGAAAGAAATAAAGAAATCAACAAAAAATAAGAGGGTTAAAACAATTCAGGGGGGGGGTCTGTTTGTTTTAAAACAAATCGACCGGGGGTCAATTTGTTTTGGGGTCAAAACGTTCCTTACACCAGAACTGCAGAAATAAGACCGCAATTTTGGAACTAGTTTGGTCTTACTTCCGGAGTGGTCTTATGTCCGAGGTGGTCTTATTTCCGGAGTGGTCTTATGTCCGAGGTGGTCTTATATCCGAGGTGGTCTTATTTCCGAGGTGGTCTTTGTAAGGTTATTGCTATACGTGAAATGTTATATCCAGATCCAGACCCTATCTTGAGCCCCTCGTCAATTAATCCCTGCGCATGCGGGTTGTCTTTCCGGTGTAATCGTTGTGTCTAAACGCGTGTTTTTAGAGTATAAAATAAATAGCAAATTTACAAGTTAAAGCAAAGTGTTATTTATTGCACACAAACCAGGATAAAATATATGGTGTCAGATGACAAGTGAACCTAAACTTACGTAAAAAAGTGAATTGGAAACTTGTAAAAAAAAAAAAAAATTTCCGTGCCCGACGCAGCAGCTAGACAAGCATTTCCGAGGTGTTCTTATTTCCGGAGTGGTCTTATTTCCGAGGTGGTCTTATTTCCGGAGTGGTCTTATTTCCGAGGTGGACATAATACCACCGGACAAAATACCAGCGGACATAATGCCACCAAGGAAATGAAAACTAGGACAAAATACCACCACAATCTTTTATTGCTTTCTCTGATCACCGGAGCTATTTATAACTGAATGTAACTAAAACAAACGTAAAATTACATTCACTGAGGACATTCTACTTTACTGAAACTGTCCTTTTTTGTAGATCCTACTTAGTTTATTGTCGTGGTTTATTGCTGTTGATATTGGTTTAAATTCTACTCATTTCTGTGCCCTATTTATATGCGGAAAATCTCGTGCTATGGCAATCCCTTATCAATAATGACAAAACGGAGTATTTGCTCTTATTCGCTGCGACCTGCTGCATCTGATTTTTATAATCCCTAAGCCGTCTCCGTTTCGCGTCTTATTTGAGCTTCTGCCATGACTGGACGCCACCGAGTCTGCGTTGTTACGCTGTATACTAAAAAGATATCATTGGTGGTATTTTGTCCTAGTTTTCATTTCCTTGGTGGTATTATGTCCGGTGGTATTTTGCCCGGTGGTATTATGTCCGGTGGTATTATGTCCGGTGGTATTTTGTCCGGTTCCCCTTATTACCACAATGGCTCATAATACAGGCTGATTTTATCTTAGTGTTTATACATGTTTACACCAATTTTAAAAAAATGTGAGAGTCAAAAGGGACGCGCAATCGCGAAGGAACATTTTTGCGTGAAACATGAATAGTGCTGGGATGGTTTGTCGTATTCTTTTTCCATATTTTATCCGGCTTGATTTGACCGAAAAAAGATGGAACTTGTTGCATTTGTGAGCGCGGTGTGATGGTTACAGTGTGAAGAAATTGCACTTACTAATTGATCGAGTGGTCCAAGAAGGGAGGCAAAGCAAGTAGTTACATGAATGCTTCACTTAACTCGAGCTGACAGTTCAAACACTTTCATCACAGCTCATCAGCCCTTAAGAAAACACACATCAAAAACACACGCCGCCTCCCCCTCCCAAGCGACGACAAATTATCCCTTAGTGGTACGGGACGTTACGAGAAAACTGTCTTTTGATTACAAGAAAAGGGGGGAGGGGGAAAGGGAGGAAGGGGTGGGGACGGGGGGTTGAAGGAAGGGATGGTGCTGTAATTGAGACACTGGAAGAGGCTAATAGCCACACGTATGGGGTTTGGAGAATGTGACGGGAAATGACGTGTTATTAACACGTTCAGTGTCCAAATGAGGTCCCAGTACAGCACGCACCTCTCAGCTAGGGATACCATTGATCCATTGATGGGAGTAATACGAGGCGGGGGAGGGGGTTGAAATGCCCCTACCCCTCCCCACCCCTCGCCCTACTCCCAGACTCCATGCTTTTTGATGACGCCGAGATTATAAGTATTATATTATTTATTTATTTATTTATTATTATTTTTTTTTTTTGAGGGGGAGGGGGGGGGCTGAGGGATAAAATACACCACATTTTAAACCTCGGCCCACCTCCGACAACCCCCCTCTTCCCTCCTCCTTCCTCCCTCTTCCCTCCCCATGCCCCACTTCCCGCCCCCGGGCTCCACAAATCCTTATCCCGTTTGGGAACAGGCCTCGATACGCCCATGGGCACTTCTGTGTTAATAAGTACCATTTTCATTGTGAAGACACGCGCTCTGCCTTGATCAAAGAAATTACCGACCTCATCCTGTAAACAGCGCTAGTTAATGCCAAGAAGAAGAAGAGAGAGAAAAAAAGAAAGAAAGAAAGAAAATAAACCCCTTTTTCTGTCTCCATCAAATGTTTCATTTATTACACTGTTTCTGTTGGTGACGAATGTGTAGTACTCGGAATGCTTTCTGAACTGGATGGCCTGCTTTGGAAATATAATGATCACTGCTCTTATATTTGTACTTTCAGAGATGCGAATTCAGTTAAAATGGATATCCCCGAGCCCACTCTCCGCCCCCCCCCCCCCCCCACCACCATCACCACTGCCCCGTCAAGAATAAACAAACAAACAAATCAAAACGAAAACAGCAACCAAACCACGGGGGCCAATTAAAAAAATAATAATAAAACGCGACAACAATATCTGTAAAAGGTAATAAAAATCTTACCATTTTGGTGGTCAGTTGTCCAGCCATGAGGTTAAAAAAATCTAAATAAACCACATCTATTACCCGAGGCTGTAGTCATTTGCCTGATTTTTCGGGTTTTTTTAAATGTATTTATTTATTTATTTTTTGCTTGTGGAAGAACAATGAAAAGCGTGGTTTCTTGGAACCCACAAACGACTGTCGTAAAATTAACCGATAGGGTAATGCGCTGTGACGTTTTGCTGTTACTCTCTGTCACCGACAGATGTCGCTAAGCCAGTGTTTTCATAAAGATGTCCACCTTATTTAATTAACCCGTCATTAATTCTTATTAGTCCAATGAAGCTTTTCATACGTTCAATGTGTGTCATATTGCTTGATGTGTTTCTCAACAGCGGTTTGTGTGGAAATTGCTGAAATGATGGAGGGGGGGGTGTAGGTTAGGGTGGTGTGGTATATGTGATATTTATTAGGATCGGTTTCTGCGGCGTCAATACCAGGGTGTGTTAGTAACTCTGAGCTTGCCCCCCCCCGTATCCCCACCCCACCCCTACCTCCCTCCACCCCTACCACCCCAACCCCCACCAGCTCTATTGCGCCATTACAATGTCTATTTGTGTCACCATTATTGGGATCACGTGACCTCCAAGAGCGCACGTGACTCTGTATGTGCCGCGTCACAGTGACCGATCTGACAATATGGATCGATCGCCTTGCCCAAATAATAAAGCAGAATATAAATTAGCTTCCAAAAAACAACAACAACTGCAACAATAACAACAGCAACAACAACACCATAAACTACTGTCGCAATAAATGTTGGATATTCTGCCTCTCCCCCTCCCCGCCCCCCGCACCCCTCCTCACATTTTAACCACATATGTTGATAAGTTCATAAACGTCAGTAACTTGCGCACACATTACCAACATTACGCACCCACCGTCCGTTCGTTCGTTGGTTCGTTCGTTCTTTATTGATGACCTTTCAGATTTTTTTTCACTTGTAAAATATGAAATTTAAGTATAAAGTGCAAATGTCTAAATATTGACTGTTAATGTCTCGTACCCAAAAGGTCCCCGGCCATAAGGTCCCCGCCCAAAAGGTCCCGCCCATAACGTCCCCGCCCATAAGGTCCCCAAATCAATTGAATATCCGTCAACAATTTGACCGTCAACGTTTTGACGTAAAAGTTTTGACCGTCAACGTTTTATCCGGTTGGGTGTGCAGAAAGCTTGAAAATTATCAATGTTAAAAATACATGGGTACAAACAAATCTTCCCTCGATACGGGTTTTCAAAAAAAATATAGAGATAAGATAAAGAAAATATAAAGAACCCAGGAATAGGATGCTTTTGATAAGAACAGGCGAACCTTACAGATGCCTTTGGATGAGAACAGGGGCACCTTACAGATGCCTTTGGTTGAGAACAGGGGCACCTTACAAATGCCTTTTGATGAGAACAGGGGCACCTTACAAATGCCTTTGGATGAGAACAGGGGCAACTTATATTGCAAAAAAATCTTATTCTATTTATTGGATTTTAAGCACCCGTCACTGAACTGTCAGTCCGAAGTTAACTTACCACGTAAGCTGCTTAATGTTGAAGGCCGGTGAGAACATTTTTTTTTCGAAAATAATTATAGCTTCGCATACATATGGCTAGCCCGAAGCAGTGATTTCTCAGCAGTCCATTAATGAGAAACTCGCATTTAGAGCAAATTAGATCACACAAAGCAACATGCGAATTGTCTCATAATTATAAGTAATTAACACACGGAGGTGACAAATGTCGTCAAATCTCGCGTCAACGGACTTTTACATCTGCCTGACCCCCCCCCCCCCCGCGCCCCCCGCCCCCCTCCCGTCGAGCCCCCCCCCCACCCCCTCGCTATTCACTACGCGTATTACAGGTCATGACAGAAAGAAAAACAAAGAAATTCAACACTCTGCTCTTTAGCATTTCACAGGCTGACATTATATATATATATATATATATATATATATATAAATATATATATATATATATATATATATATATATATATATATATATATATATATATATATATATATATGATTGCATAAATTATAATTTACATGACACCGTTCAGTGACTGTGGCTATAAGGCTGTCACAGTTAATATGTGACATCATAATTCTTGCGTACGCTGGGAGTGGAGGGGGAGGGGGGACATGTTCTTTAGATCGGTCCTAATTCAGTCTATGCGTTTAATTTGTTTAAGTTTGATTATTTATCAATATTGTTTTTTACTCACTGTTTTTTTTGTGCTTTTGTTTTGTTTTGTCTTGGTTTGTTTTGTTGTTTTTTTTTGTTTTTTTTGTTGGCTTTGCATCCTTAACCTTTAACAGCAACACTAATTACAACACTGCTTGGCTTTAAAGCTAACAAAAAAAAACAGATACACTAGAACCTCGGAAAGCGGACCACCCTTGGGACTAAGCGAAAGGGGTCCGATTTCCGGGGTGGTCCGATTTCCGGGGTGGTCTGATTTCCGAGATCGTCCGATTTCCGGGGTGGTCTGATTTCCTGGATTGTCCGATTTCTGGGGTGGACTGATTATCGGAGTGCTCTGATGTCCGGGGTCTTTCTCTTTTTGCGGGGGTTGTCCGGTGTCCGACATTCTCTTCCTTTGTTATTGAAAATACATTGAATTTTTTTTTTAGGGAACACTTATATGAGTTGATCCTGTGAGAATTGTTGACCCTTAAGTCAATGTTTTCAATGCGCTTTATATGCCACAATATTTACTCGAAAATCTGCTAATTTTCACTCGTTTTTTTTTTAATACTGGAGCTTGCATTGAAAATTTGCTCAGTAAATAAATAAATAAATAAATAAACTAAGAATCAAGTAAAAGTAAAAATAAAATTTAGCAAAAAAGGAGAGCTGTTTTATATTCAGCAACAAAAAGCCGTAACCGGATAGAGTCACGTGATCTTGGTTATTTCTGGTATTATCTTATTTAAACTGCACTTACTGTTCTTATTAAATTTGACACATTCAACTTTAATAAAAGGAGAATAATAGGGGTAATTATGAAGAGTATGGGGGGGTGACGATTGTGTGTAGAGGGGGGAGGGGAAGGGGCAGGGGGGGGGCACACGATAATGGGTGGTTTTTAAAAGCAGCTAAAGCATCTGCCTTGGGAGTGATGCTTCCGTGAGATAAACCCCCCCTCCCCCCTCACCCCCCCCTCCCCCTCCCCCCCTCCCCCCCCTTCATCCCAAAAGCGACACATGCTGAAATATTCTTCTGTCATGTGTTTGAAATCTGATCTCAACATTGTGTCCCTCTCAATAACAATAATATTTTTGTGGCTTATTTTAAACACAGTTAAGGGTTCGGTCTGGCGGGTGACAAAAAAAAAAATTGGTGCATTCTGCGTCAAATAACATTGTTGACTTGAGATTAAAAGAAAACAATGGAAAAAAATTTAAAAAAAGAAAGAAATTTAATGGTTCAAGGTTGCTCAAAGCGAAAGTAAATTTGAACTTTAACGCTTTATATTTAAAAATGACGTGTTATAAAAAATAGTCATGTTGCTAAAAAATACTATTTGCTGTGTGTAAAAAATGAACATATAACCTTCAACATTGAATCATTTTAATACTGATAGAAAACAACCTTGTGATCAACCTGAGGTCAACTACATGGACCCTCTTTTATTCTAAATATAGTTGTTTGCAAAACTGCTGTGTCTTATAAATGATAAAAAGGGCGGTTTCCCCCCCCCCCCCCCCCACAATAACAGTTATTCTTCGCAGAGCTGGATGGTGCTTAATTAAGCTACTACTAAAGTCACAACTGTGCTAGTCCATTTCTGAGCATCACACAAAATGTTCTCTGTCACTCAACGCTCTACTCCAAACGCAACGCCATTGGCCAATTAAGGTGCTGAGCATTTAACCAATGAGCACCCTCTAACAACTGTACTCAACTTGCTTATGATAATATTATGGCAACCACCCCCTCTCCTCACCACTTCTCACCCCTCCCTACCCACATCCTTGAGCCCGCCCTCTTTCAAATACTCTCCTTCAAACCCATTTGGGTATTGTGTTCTGTGACATATTTTGGCTTTGAGTAAAGACAAGATGACAATACTTATTTAAAATGATACTTTTGCGAGGTCCTTCATTCTGTACTTGAGCATCTGCAATGCATACGCAGTTTTAGTTTTACGAATGAACTGTAATACTTAAAATTTGTGGAATGATAATAGTCATAAGAAGCATCTGTTGCTTTTGAAATATGAGTAAAATTAAAGCACAATATTGAAGAAAGAAAAAAGAAGTATATAACAGTGACGGAATTGTGACGTCATTACAAATAAAATCGCAAGAAAATAAACAACTTGAAAGGCTGAAAGCCAACATGGAAACAATTGGAAATATTGTTAATGAAAATAATAATGAAAAAAGTCTGACATTCTTCTTTAACAAGAAAACTACGCGACGATAAATATTATTATAGTGAATTTGAGAATTTTCCAAAGGCAACGGGGACAGTGAAGAATGCAAGCATGGCTTTTAATCCGTTTATTTTGCACAGATCTGTGGATTACGGGAACAACGCATTGTTGAACCTTCCTGGACACCCGGCCCTACCGGCCCTACCGGCCCTACCTGGCCATGGCCCGTACGCCTTCCCAGGCTCAATCCTACCCAAGCTACAACAAGCCGTACATGGCCGCACCCCCGGGGCCGCCTTCCCGCCCCCATCCTCTGCAGACTTGTTCTACCCCACGGCTATCCCCCGCCCCCTGGGCGCTGCCCAGAACCACCGGAAGCGGAAGTCAATGATGACCCAAAGGTGGAGCTGGAAGGCAAAGAATTGTGGGATAAATTCCATGAACTGGGAACGGAAATGGTCATCACAAAATCTGGCAGGTCGGTGTTTTTTTATTATTTTTATTTTTTTATTTTTTTATTCTCATCTATTTTCCTATGTTGTTTTTTAACCAAAAAAAAACATAATTTGACCAGAAAGAAAACGACAGAAGAGTGAAAGTGAAATTTCCCACAGTGTGAGAAAATAAAACTACTGCCCTGGGTCGTTGGACCATCCTGCACAGCCACCGCCTCTCCCCCTTTCGAAAGTGGGCCCATCGCTTACATGGTTTATGGGCATTTGCTCCCACACAAACAGACCTAGAATACACCCAGAATATACCTAGAATGTGTCTAGAATATACCTAGAATTACAAAGTTTCTTTACAGAATGAACAACACCGTATTTGTGTTTTGGAAACTTCCATTTTGCTTTAAATAGATCCAGGGTTTTATTTCCGCATATGGAGCTGTTCACCCAGTCTTAAGATAGAACATATCCAGATCCGATCTAGTCCACCCTAAGCTGATCCCGACCCACCTGAAAATGAATCTGGATGAGGTCCATTTTAAGACTGGCCGAGATAAGACCTATTTTTTTTTATATTTAGATAAAATAAAGACACCATTTAACATTCATTTATCTGTAGATATTGCAGGTGCAGAATTTACAATTTTGTTCTATTTCTAGTCACACGGAATCATCTCAAATTTCGTAGATATAAAGGGTGCAGGGTGGGGCAGTGCGGGCGGGGAGGGGGGGTGGGGGAGGGTGCTGGGGGTGAACTATAAGCGTACCGCTCAAAACCAAAGCATAATTTCATTTTAGAAGAAAGAAAAAAAAGACTATTTGCACCGCAGGCATTGGTAGAGAGATAAATAGGTTTATGTACAAATGAGTTGAAAAGAAAACTAGATACGAGGTGGTGTCAATAGCCATTTCGTTCATTTCAATTATAAAACAAAGCTAGAATACAGAGGTGCTCGTTTTTTACTGCAGCAGACGTTGTTGTCCAACAGCCAACCTCTACGGCGGTTCGGACGGTTGTATACTAAACCCTTGACCGAGTAGAGAATTCCGCGAAAATGATACTTGTTCAAAGAGGGGGGAACTACTTTCTAAAAAAATATCAATCCGCTTTGCGTGCATACATAACAGGGAGAACTCGGCAGAGGTCAGCTGTTTTATAGCAGTTGCTCTGCCGCACTTAAGACATAAAGATAATTTTAAATAACTTATTGTGTATTCGAAACGAACTGACACAGATCGGTAGTAAATTCTAATGAAACTTAAAACTTCAAATTCCATAAAACTTCATAAAAATGTGCATAAAATTTTTTTAACAAACTTGACATGATGCCGTTACGGTTTGTATCTTAAAAGTAAAAACAAATTTAAAAATTAAAAACGAATTGGAAGGAGAGGATACTTTTTTTTCCAAATTTTCAGATTCGTCTTCAGGTAGATCAATTAAGATAATGGTTAGAAAACAAATTGCAATTCAACAATGGCATCTGTAACGGATGTTGAATAGTTGAAATATATCCCATAATTTTGAATAGAAATGGCGTTTGCATTGAAATGAATTATATTTTCACGTGGAAATTTTTTCACGAAGCTATATATTTCATATAAAAATTATTATTATATCACAGGAGGCACCCAGAAAGGTACGCATATCAAAATGTTCAATTAAGAAAATTTAAATAAAATTGGATAAAAATCAAGCCTTTCGTACACCCTCCCACGGTCCCACACAGTCCCCCACATCCCTCCTGTTGTCATAACTTTCTTAAAAAAACGATAAAGTTGAACATACAAGAAAGCGCTTCGTGGATAATTTTAATGTTATTTATGATAATCATAGCGATCAGGAGTATCCACCTGGGCTCTCTAAAAATGCTAAAAAAGATATTAAGAGAAAAACAAAGAGCTTTCTGATCAAGGATACCTTTTTATATTTTTGTTTGAATTATGTTGAATTCAGTCAATAAAGTAATTCAAGATAATTTTAAGCAGTTTAACTGAGTCCATTTATAAACATCAACAAATATTATAAAATACATTTACACGCAAAAAAGTTCTTGGGGTGGGGGCAAAATATACTGGAGGGAGGGAAGATAGCCTAGTATAGCTTCACCAAGGGAGGAGAGGGAGGTTCGAAGCTGTACGGGGGGGGGGGGGGGGGGGGGGGGGGGGGTAAGATAGCCTGTTACACCGGTCACCCCACCCCACCCCCTAAGTTGGTACGTATTTTATGGATATTCCATTCAGATAGGACAATGCAACAGTAGGGTTAGAAGCCCAGAATCGCCTGAAGAGAGAGAGAGGGAGAGTGAGAAAGAGAGAGAAAGAGAGAGAGAGAGAGAGAGAGAGAAAGAGAAAGAGAGCAAGAGAGAGAGAGAGAGAGAGCGAGAAAAAGAGTGAGAGAAAGAGAGAGAGAGAGAGAGAGAGAGAGAGAGAGAGAGAAGAGGGGCGTTTGTGAACCATGTGTCTGTGAAGCATGTGTTTGTGAAAGATGTCTTTGTGAAGGATTTGTTTGTGAAGCATGTGTCTGTGAAGCATTTGGTTGTGAAGCATGTCTCTGTGAAGCATGTGTTGCTGAATCATATGTCTATGAAGCATGTCTCTGTGAAACATGTGCTTGTGAAGCATGTGTCTGTGAGGCATGTGTTTGTGAAAGATGTGTTTGTGAAGCATGTGTTTATGAAGGATGTGTTTGTGAAAGATGTGTTTGTGAAGCATGTGTTTGTTAAGCATGTGTCTGTGAATCATGTTAAACTGACCTGATATCTAAGGGATATATTTTCTGACGTGGCAATGTAAACATTTACCGATGAGAACAAAGGCAGTATAAATTGGCAATAAAAAAAAATAAAACAAAACAAACAACAACAACAGCAGCAAAAAAAAAACAACTAAAAAATAAAGATCTATGAAATAAAAATAAAGGCAGTTTGGAAATATACAGGGTAAATTTAACAGAAATAACAGTTTTTTCCGTAAATAAATAGCTTAAATGCTATTCTTATATAAATTATGCAACTCTTTCATTATCTAAAAATAGATAAATATTATCATTTCTCATAAACTTGCCACTTTTAGTTGTATTGAAATCCCTGCATGTTTTATGGGTAGATGTCTGCTTGGATGCAGCTCCGCATTTGTCTTTACAACTTTTTTATTTACCAGCATAAATTGACTTTTTTTTTCATAAGCACATCACGGTTGAATAAGCCGCCATGTTTATGAGCGATAATAAGGGGAGTTAGAAGGCATTTTTGGCGCCAAGCATGTATACGTCTCTTGGGGGCGCCGTCACTTTCCTCGACCATATCAATGATATTGACAGTAGTTTGGTGTTGAATAATGCAATACAGCGCATTGTTAACCATGTATAGAAAAAAAATAAATGTGATTATTTTCGCCTCATTAAGGCGTGTCTTTGAATAATTTATAGAAGTAACACTAGGGATTTTGCAATATACGGTTATAGTGGGATATATATTTCAATGGGTTATCTTCTGGATGTGTTGGCGGGGGTGGGAGAGGGAGGGGGGCGGTGGGTAGTTGCTGCGGAGAAGACTTCAGCCCCACCCCCACCCCAACCCCCTCCGGGGGCGCTACCAACTGGTTGTCGTGCGTGTACGTGACTTCTTAAAACGCTGAGTATTAGGTTGAAAATACTACCCCATATTTAAATTAAAAGCGGAGTATAGTCCCACCTCCCCCTCTCCCCCCCCCCCCACTTTTATAGGAAACAGGGGAGTACTGAATAAAAATCACCCCTTTTTAAAGAAAACTAGGACTCCGCGCGGACCGCGTCTGGCCTCAGAATTGCCTCCTTTCTCTACACTTTTGTTGGACACGCATGGTAACAGGTATGACACCAAGTGCCACTTCCCCCGGCTCCCTGCCCCACTGCCCCCCCCCTGCCCCCGCCTCCTACCCCTACTCCTCCTCCCCTGCCCCTCCGCCACCCCACCCCCACCCTCCAGTCTCAAATGGGCCTACGAAAGTTCTGCACTCTCTCGATTTAAATTAAAAAACACAATTGAGGTTTTTTTTGTGAACCATTTTTTCAATTTCGCTTTACACCCCACCCCCCTCCCCACCCACCAAAACAAGCATTTTGCATAGCATCGGGCGTCATAAATAATATAAAAAAATAATAAGGACCAGCCATAAAAATGGTACTAATAAATAAATAAATAAATAAATAAAAACAATGGATTTTTTCTTCTTTTTTTCAAAAATCTATTTTACATAAACTCAAAGGTTTCGGCCGAGTGTTTCATAATGACTTATGAAATAGTTCTGAAAATAAACACAAAACATTGATAACTCATACATGATCATAAACCTATTATTAATTGATTTACCATATATTCTACAATCAGTTATCGAAATATTTTTCATGAGGTGAACAATTTTTGCAATGTTCATTTATTCAATGTTCAATTTTTGCAATGCTCAATTTCTGCAATATTCAATTTTTGCAATGTTCATTATTTCATTGTTCAATTTTTGCAATGTTCATTTTTTCAATGTTCAATTTTTGCAATGTTTACTATTTGCAATGTTCAGTTTTTGTAATATAGAAATTTAGCTAAGGCAAAATAATGCAAAAAAGACCAAAAAAAAAAAAAGAAAAAAAAGAAAGAAAACTGGTCCCAACGACCTTTCTCTGGTTAAAAGCACTATTTTTACTCATGGATGTTAAAGACTTTTCTTTCTAAAAATTCAGTGAAAGAATATGGCATGACTTTAAAAATGTACTTAAATTTTTGCTTATTTTAGTTTAAAGTACAAAAATTCACGTGGATTATGATTATATTTTAGAATTACACAAAACAAAAATAAAGCAAAAAAAAAAAAAATGAAAAAAAAGAAAAAAAAGAACATAAAAAAGAAAACATGAAAAGAAAAATGATAGGAATAGATAGGAATCCATTGCAAGGACAAGCAGCTGAGAAGTGAGACGCTTTCTCTCCTTTGACGATGGGATTCTCACCCTTTGTGTGAGCGCGATGAATAGCGCTGCATATTTGGGCGTCAATTTACGCTACAAAAATATGGAGGCATGCTTAAACTCTACAGAACGACAAGAAGATAAATGTAGAGAGGGGGTGGGGGTGGGGTGAGTTGGGGAGGGGAGGGGGTGAGCTCAATAGAACACTTGTAATTGGTCCCATCAAGCGGCATCAATTTCATGTAGAGGAGGATGGGCATATTAACTCACCAGTTTTTGACTCCTTGAGCACACACCCTTAAATGGCCACTTGGCGGCCATTTTGTACCCTAATTGTCGCTTCGAATGTGTAAACATGGCCTCCTTATGAGTGCTCTTCTGGCTGTAACTAAAACGACGCTACTAGCAAAGCGATGTTACATATGACGTAGCCGGTGTAACTGAGATGTGACGTCACCAGTCTAATCGCATCCCCCCTCCACACCCACCCCCCTTCCCACCCCTAAAATCTCATATATATTTACCTCTGTCTGTTATTGTTTAGGTAATACTGAACCTTCACTATGACGCACGATTGACGTCATTTCCTCCAAATGAAACATACGCTCTATGATTGGCCAACTGAAACACAAGCGCTTTTTGATTGGTCTGTTTCAGGCGCATGTTCCCTCCTTTCAAAGTCAAAGTATTTGGTCTGGACAAACGAGCCAAATACATCCTTCTGATGGACACAGTCTGTGTGGATGACTGCCGCTACAAGTTTCACAACTCGCGCTGGATGGTGGCCGGCAAGGCAGATCCAGAGATGCCCAAGCGCATGTATATCCATCCGGATTCGCCCTCTAGCGGCGAGCAGTGGATGCAGAAAGTGATCTCCTTCCACAAGCTCAAGCTGACGAATAATCTGTCCGATAAGCATGGTTACGTGAGTGTTCATCTTTTTCTTTCTTTACTCCCACACCCCCCTCCCCCCCCCCCCGCCGCCACCCCCTTCCACAGCACCTACTCCTGATCCAGGGGCGGGTACAGGAAAAGGGAGAAGAGGGATGGGGGATGCTCGAAGGATCACACTCTCTTTTTCTTCTGTAAATATTGACCGAAAATTGAGCTTGGCCGCGTTTAAGACCTCGCGTGTACAATCCCGCGTCTATAATCCTTAGGGTGCCTGTGTGGGGGCGTGCATAAATGTTAAATCTTAATGCGTGATCCCATAATTTTGCGTACAGGAGAGAGACGAAGAGAGGAAGGAGTGTAGGGTTAGGCCTTAATCGCCCCAAATAGGACCCATGTTAGTCTGTTGGAAATTAGAAACCAGGCAATGGCACCCAATTTGTGTTACCCATGTGTTATTTTATGCGTATGTACAGCCCAACCCCGGGATAGAATGACCCCCCTAAATGTGACCATCCCGCAAATGGGAGTATCTCAGCAAACGTACCTCTCGGCAAAAATGGGACCCCCCTCCCCGCCACCACTCGGCAAATGGAACCTCCTACCCGCCACCACTCGGCAAATGGGAATAGTCCCATTTTAAGTGCCTTAGCAAGAATCACCACACATTGGACCATCCCTGATACACTTTGCTTTTTTTATTTATTTATTTTTCTTTCTTTTTTTTTAGGGGGGGGGGGGATTGGAGGGATGGGGGAGGGGGGGTTGCGGGATCCGCTGTATCTTGCTCAGCGGGTTTTCAGTTTTAGTTGGAATGTCCAGTTTTGTGATGGGTTCTGCTTTCTTCTTGGGTTGAGAAGTTCAGTGGGTGCATTTAGTCAGGCATGGTCATAGGAAGAAGGTGTCCGGTTCACTATCGTGATGTCCGGTTCATTGAGGATGTCCGGTTCACTATCCTGATGTCCGGTTCATTGAGGATGTGCGGTTCACTATCGTGGTGTCCGGTTCACTATCGTGATGTCCGGTTCATTAAGTTTGTCCGGTTCAGTGAGGATGTCCGGTTCACTGTCGTGGTGTCCGCTTCACTATCGTGGTATCCGGTTCATTAAGTGTGTCCGGTTCCGATTCTTTCCAGCTAAGGGGGTGAGAGAGAAATCCGGATCAGCTAGTGATCCCAATACGGAGCGGTTAATAAGACTTGTTTTTTTTTATTCCACTGTTATTCAAAGCCAAGTGATATTTATGACAACCTTCAACTGGTTTCTCAGGTCGCAACATGAAGAGAAAATAGTGTGGAAGTGAAAGTTATTATAAATAGCTCTATGGCGTGACTATGCGCACTGCGATGGTGCTCAACCGTCAGCCCTTAAATCACAGCCAAGCGTGTCGATATCAACATCACCGCGGTCAGCTCGTCAAGGCGTGTCAAGCCAGTAACACTCAAATCAAATATTGACAAAAACATAAGAAAGGACCCTGTAATTTTAATATGATTTATTGCGCGCATTTGAGAGAGCTACAACCCCTCCTTCCCCCTCCCCCCTCCCTCCTCTCTGCCAGACGTGGAACACTTTTGTTACAAAGCACGTGCTTGAAGGGGCGGGAGAGGTGAGAGCGGTGGTAGGGGGGTGGGGGTGGGTGGGGGGTGAGGGGGTGGCAGTGGGAGGCAGAAGTCTAGGTGAGCGAAATTAGGGGGTTTCAATGACACACTGATTTATGAGCAGACGAGATGCCCGTAATCGTCGATGATAAAGTCGTCAGCGACGAAAGCAGTGGCGTACAGAAGGAGGGGGCTTAGGCGTCGCACCCCCCCCCCCCTCTTAAATTAAAAAAAAAAGTAGACTGTTAAACTTCGTGCTTGAACAAAAAGAGATAAACTCGCTATTTTGGGTAGTTTCTTAAAATTGAACCCCCCTCCACCCCCACCCCCCCCCCATTCACGTTAACCTGTATCCGCTACTGAAGAGTATCGGTTTTTCTAATCCCAACTCCTTGCCTTGTAGAAATCAAACTTTACTACCTCCCTCAAACCCTCCCCCCAAAAAAAATTGTCAACACGAATTGTTGCTTGATATGTCAATTTGTGAAATTGGGGGAGGGGGAGGGGAAGAATGGGGAAGGGGGTTCAAATTACAGCTCTTCACAAAAGCTGATGGCAATTTGGGGGATGGTGGGGCGAGGGGGGAGGGGGGGTGCTGGTAAAGACCCCCACCATTATTCACTTAGATCCGAAAGCAGATATATTGAAAGTGGCTTTCACTGTTGCGTGCTAACGCCTTGGGGTGTCACCAGCACTTTTTATTTCAGCACATAATGGTGCCTATAATAAAGACAAATTTGTAACTGTATTCCCCGCCCTCTTTTCATTTTTCACTCGTATTTCCCAATTCGCCTAATGACGTTTTCTAAGAGCTAAAACGGTTCAAGATTTACAAGTGCTCGGTGTTTTCTCTCTGTCTCTCTCTCTGTCTCTCTCTCTCTCTCTCTCTCTCTCTCTCTCTCTCTCTCTCTCTCTCTCTCTTTCTCTTTCTCTTTCTCTCTCTCTCTCTCTTTCTCTCTCTCACGCTCTGTTTCTACTGCCTTTGTTGTCCATTGCAATGAAGATGTTTGGCTGAGTGTGTGGTTGTTTGTAAGTGTGTGACTGTTTGGAAGTGTAGGACTGTTTGTAGGTGTGTGGTTGTTTTTAAGTGTGGTTATTTGTTAGTGTGTGGTTGTTTGTCAGTGACTGGCTGTGCATTTCCAGAGCGATCTCTTTCCCACTTTAATTATGGAATAAAATGGATTTTAACTTAAAGCAAAGTCTTGTTTACATGGTTTCCATGACAATGATATTCTTTGTGGACAAAGAAATTTCAAACTGAAAATCTAACATTAATTTAATTATTAGTCAAACAAAAAAAAACAGTGCAATCGTTAGAAATTCCAGAAAGGAAAGTAAAATTAACGGAAAAAATAAGCAAGTAAGCATTTCAGCTGACATTGTAAAATACTGAAAATCACAAAATGACAGTGTAAAATACTGAAACTGATCAAATGACAGTCTAAAATACTGACACTGAAAAGCTGACAGCTTAATATTTTTGAAAGATTATAAAAGAAAAGAAAAGTGAAAAATAGAAGCAGCAAAGAGTTTGGGCAATAAAAAAGGACGGAAGAAAGAAAAAAAGAAAAGAAAAGGGATAAGAAATAGGTGGTGGAAAAAATATATATAAATATAAATGTTATGCAAATATATTTTTTCGGAATATGGTATAATATATTACTCAACTTATTTATTTATCATTTACTCATGAATTATTCGTTATTTTATTTATTTATTTTTTTTTTTTGCAGACAATTTTGAATTCGATGCACAAATATCAGCCTCGTTTTCATTTAGTGCGAGCCAATGATATTCTTAAGTTGCCGTACAGTCAGTTCCGCACCTACGTTTTCAAGGAAACGTCCTTCATCGCGGTTACCGCCTATCAAAACGAAAAGGTGAGCTCAGGAACGGAGACCGAATCTCTCGCTGCGTTTTGTTTCGAATAATTGTTTTTTCTTTGCATGGTGGTGGAGAGGGCAAGTGGTAAAAACTTTAAAATTTAAATAAACAAAAAATAAATAGATAAATAAATAAATACAAAAAAATACTAAAGCGAGTCAAAAATATTCTGTGCTTTCTTTATTTGATTTATTTATTATTCACATTCAGTAAAATTAATAAATAAAAAGAACGAACATTGCGATATTTCGCTATATGTCCTTACGCAAATTATTCCATGGAATTTGACATGAAATGTTTATTTTCTTTATTTTTTCTTTCTCTTAGATAACACAGCTCAAGATTGACCACAATCCTTTTGCGAAGGGCTTCCGGGATCAGGGGGGCGGCAAACGGGAGAAAAAGTAAGAATACGCTTGTCCTCTTTACTATTTATATTTCCTTTGTTTTAGCGCGATTATTGCGCGGTTCTAATACCATTCTCAAGCGAGGGGCTGGAGATGAGGGTGGAGGAGGGGGGGCGGGGTGTTGATCGACTGTGCTATTTAGGTATTCTTTTTTTTTTCATCTCCAAAATCGCTCGATTTCATGTCGGTTTAATGAAGTATCAAGGGAAAGTACACAGGTGGAGGGGGGAGGGGGAAGGGAGGGGGAAGCCTCTGCCCCACCCTTCCCCCTCCCCCGAAATCGCATTCTGTACCCAGTAGGCTGTTTAGTAAAAGAAAGATGGCCTCTCCCCACCTCCCACCACTCCCCCCGCCCCCTCCTCCTTCCCACTACCTCCCCCCTCCCACCCCCACCTCGTCCCCATAAGCTGTCTGGTTAAAGAAATAACTAAAAATTAAATAAGAGCAAAGCACTTAAACTCTTTGATGCAAGACAACGATGAGCATTAGAATTAAACATGTTTGAATTAAATTTTAAAAAAGGCCAAGAGCTTTATGTTTCTTTTAAGACTGAGAGCACTGGGGAATTGTGAATCCTTGAAATTGTCGCGTTTTTTATAATTCAAAGCGCCTGGGCAAAGCTTTTATCACGAAAATGCTTTAAATTATTGATGTGCACTTTTCTTAATGGTCCTTATTGCTGTTAGATGTGTGGCGCTGCTAGTTTCTTGTGTGATAAGAACAAAAAATAAATAAATAAATAAATACCTGAAACTTGAACTGAGCACGCAAGATGCATGAAGATAAATGCCAGCGGTCACCCATCCAAGTACTAACCGCGCCCAACGCTGCTTAACTTTTTTGCAAGGACAAACGCTCTAAACCATCGCTGAAAATCGAAACTCTGTCGCCAGAGTTGACGCCGCCGCCGCTACTGGAAATCAAATTTTATACATTCGTGTGAATGTTTCGGAAGCCGACTGTGGTTGGCTAGCACGAAGCTTAAAATCTTTCCCTGACAAAATTCTAGTATTCTCGAAAAAAAAATAAAAGAAAAAAATGAAGCAAAAAATAAAAAATGTCATTGCTATCATTCACGTTAGCTCAATAGATTTGCAGTCGGAACGACATGACTTTTTGGGAGTTAGAAGTCTAATGTACGTTTGTATTATTTAATGGGTATCGGACAAACTGGCAATAAATTTTTGAGCTGGGTGCGGCGACAGTTGAGGTGAGCGTGGCTCATGCATTACTGATGGTACCAGAGAGGCACCTCTCGCGGGATATCAGAAAAGCACTTACTGTGTCATTGCAGTAAAATGCCTTAAAAGTTGATAAATTGATGAATTTGGGTCGGGAGGGGGGGGGGGAGGGGAGAGGGTGGGGGGGGGGGGATTAACGAACGCCAGTCACGTTGCTTAGGAATAAGACACAGCTCCATTGGTTACCATTGTGACACCCCAAACAGCCAAGGGAAGATCATTTGATAAACATGAATTAGACAGGCCAAATGCGAGTGACTTTTTTTTTTAAAAAAGGGGGGTTTTACCCCTTTGAAGTGTGGCATTAGGAAAGCTTTGAGCAATCGTACATCCATTTCAAATCCTTAAATATTTGATGTGCTTTTATTACGCTAGTCACGCTGCGTTCAGCAGCCTCGCACCTGGATAGAAAAAAAAAACAATTAAGCCTTCCTTACGAAGGTTTTTTCTTTTTTTTTTTTAATTGACGCGACCGGTCGGTGATCTTTTACATTTTTCTTGAAAAAAAATTGATCCGGTCTGAGCCGAACTTTATCTTATCACTTTCGATGACCCCGGCATTGGACAAATTTTCTCTTTTTTTTAAATTTTCAAATATAGTTTAATTGTTTTTATAAAATGTTTATAAAAATGCAACTGCTCAAAATTTCAAGACAAATTTCTCCTCTGACAGACAGCTTTCAGTAGTTTTTTTTTTCCCTCCAGGTGCATTTTGTTTAACTTTTCACTGGTGAAATGACTTTTTTCTGGTCTTTTTTGGCAGCGCCGCTATGATGTCGCTTTTAGGTGGACCGCGCTAAGTTCAACTTTGAATTAAAAAAAAAAATAATAGGCGACATGTCAACAAGGTTTACGATTGGAGAAATATGCGGTGGTAGCGATGGCAATTATCAGCTGTCAGCTGTTTTCGTAACCTCTAAACGGACGTCATTTTTAGGTCGCTTTATTGACGTCATTTTGGACAAGGAATTCGTGAGGACATCGCTTTTTTTTTTGGTATCGCTTTTAGGTCTCTTTGACGACATCAATTTTTTCCCGCCGTTGTTGCGATATATCGCATTTACGATAATATAAATATAGCGACCAAGCGAGATCGCACTAAGCTACCGAACTGTTGCGAAGAGGGGATCCCCCTTCTAAGCATGCCTCACCACATGATTAGTTAAAGAAACATCATGTAATTAATTGAAAAAAAACAACGCATTTTTTGGAGCTATTTTACAATTTTAATCAAAATTTTAAAAAAAAGTCAAATGAAGAATGTGAACATGAGAGCAGGGGGAGGGGAAGGCGGGAGGAGGGGGGAGGGAGGGGGGTTAAAATGTAAAAAAAAAAATGTGAGGAGACTTCGTTTGACTCAGCTAATGGGACATGCCCTGTACCACACCTTTTTTTGACGACACATCGTGGCTTTATAATTGTCACGCTTTGCGTTCTTGAATTAGAATCAACTGCCACAGCGTGTGTGTGCGTATGTGCACTCTGGATGTACTGATCAGTGGTTGGAGACAGAGGGTTGGGGAGGGGGGCGGGGGGCTGTGTGTCTGGAGGGGGGCAGGGAGGGAGGGGAGGCCACAAAGCACTTCTTTTAGGGACTGGTTGTACCATAACCTAGTAATTTTACACATTATACGCGTTGCTATTTGACAGCCAACCTCTGGCAAGATCTATATGTTGTGTATATATAGCGGATTAATATAAAAGGTAGTTCCGCTTTCACAAAAAGAGCACTGTTTTCGCAGAATGTCAATTAGTTCTGTAGAGTAAATACTAATGCATAACAGACGGAAGCGCCGAAGAGGTCGGCTATCAGACAGCAACGCTTTGTACGAGTATCGCTTGTGCAATGTACCTTAAATACTTGGTCAATACTTGCGGAATACTTGCACACCACACGACAGCTTGACACCATAAATTAAGTACCCTTGTCACACTCGTGAAACAAACCCGAATGAGTGTCAGTAGAAGACATGGGTGTGTCAGTAGGAAACTGATTGCTACATGTTTGCTGTCAGTAGTATACTAATTGTTACACTTGTCTGTGCCAGTAGGATACTGATTGTTACACTTGTGTGTATCAGTAGTATACCGATTGTTACACTCATATGCACCAGTTAGAAAATGACTGTTACACTTGTACATGACAGTAGTATACCAACTGTTAGACTTGTATGTGCCAGCAGGATACTGATTGTTGCATTCGCATGTGCAAGTAGGATACTGGTTGTTACACTTGCGCGTGCCAGTAGGATACTGATTGTTACGCTTTGCGTGTGCCAGTAGAATACTGATTGTTACACTTTGCGTGTGCCAGTAGGATACTGATTGTTACACTTTGCGTGTGCCAGTAGGAGGCTGATGGCGGACAGCAGCATGGAGCAGAGCCTGGGGCCGACCCTCGTCGCCGGAAGTGCCGCCTTCGTACGCACGTTCGGCGGCGGCGGCGCCTGCGATTCGGCGCTGGCGAGTGGTTGCCATGACGACTCGGAGAATGACGACGAGGAGGACAGCATGGAGATCTGTGTCGTTGACGACAGGACGGAGAATGAGGCAGATAATGGGAAAAGCGGGGAGAATACTGCAGACTGCACTCTCCAGCCAGAGAGTAAAAGACAAGGTACAGTTTAACCCAGAAAATAGGACCACCAGTAATGAGAACTAAAGTATTTCGATTTCCGTGTATGTTCCTATTGTGGAGGTTCACCAAAGTGGAAAGCGCCGGGAACTATTTACGAGATGGCCCCCATTTGCGGGGCGGTCCTGTATCGAGTTCCCCCCTGTGGGTGCAGTGCTGCAAACTTTTTTTTTTTTTTTCAAAAATAGAACAGTGTGTGTCAACCTGTAATTTCTGTGTTTTGTTTGAGAAATAAAGTTTTTATATGATGTTCCTTTGGATCCGCAAATCCCCAAAATTAACAACACCCTATTGATGAGATTATTCAAATGGTCTTGTGGTCTGATCTAGTTCTAGTTTTGAATTTCATTTTAACAGAATCAAAAGTATAAGTCGGCTGAATTTTTTATGCTTTTGTCTTTGCAGGGGGATGTAATGTCGATAAATTCTGGTCGGAGTGTTTTTAGAAATGTTGCTTTTATTTTATACAGAAATGGATAGCCGCACAGATACAGAAGATTCGAGCTTAGAGGAGAGAAATGACAGCCCTGACGACATAACGACACAGAGCGACGCGCTGGCAATGACGTGTGTCACAGAACGTCATGACGACAGCAAGGCGTGTCGTATCACAGAGCGCGCTGATTCGCCACGTTCCCTGGACGACATAGAGCCTGGCGAGATCGTCAACAGCAGTCGTTATTCTAGTCACGCGCATGCGCACGGTCTGAAGCTCCTGATCAAGCCGCCCGTGGAGCATCTCTTCCACACGAAGTCAAGTGTCAGTGAGAACGTGTCAAGCAATGACAGTGTCATCGAGAACGTGTCAGGCGATGTCAGTGCTAAAGTGTCACACGATAACACGAGGCCGGACCAGTCAAGAAACAGTGAAGGCAAAGACTTGAGCGGGGAATCCCCCTCCCCTCCACGCCGCGCTACGTCACCAGGGGAAATCCCACAGGACACCGGAAGGATTCCTTCCTTCACCGGCAGCATCCTACAGCCCAAGGTCGCCCACCCTTTAATCTCGTATCTGTGCTACCCCGGGGGCCTCCTCGGTTCGGCGTTGCCCTACTCCGCGGAATCGCTACAGGAGGGAGGCGCGCCTACCGCGCACCTCCCACGCCTTCCCGCACCGCTAGCCCAGTTCACACATAGCAAGTACCCCATACCACATCCAGCGCTGCTCCACGACGGCGGGGAGACGAGTCTTGCCATGCCCGCGCCACTCTCCCTAGCGGGCTACCCTCCGTTCTGGTATCAGTATTATAACGCTCTTAGTCAATCGAACACCGACGCAGTATTACACGCTCTCCACCCCATGCACCACCTCCCGCCGCATTCCTCCGCGTCAAACGCCGGCCCGATCTTCCCCAGCAAGACGTCACTGTCGGGTATATCACATAAGATCTCACCTTATTCTCTTCCTCACTTTAAACATTTACACCCGGAAGCACTGACGAGCCCTTTGGCGACGCAATTGCCTCCTAATTCTGAATTGCAATTACATTTAAAAGGGCAGGACGAGGAACGCCGGGCTCAGATGTCCCCCGCACGTCGATCTCCTGATTCTTCGTGCTCTCCCTCGCAAAGTACGCATGCACCGCGGCGCACCGGAAGTCAGCTACAAAGCATGCAAAATATGGTACACGGTCTGGAGAGACAACAGCAGCAAATCGTGACGAATTCGCTCACTAAACTGGAAGCCTAACAGGAGTCAAAACAAAAATAAACCGATTTTTTTTTGTTTCTGTTTTTGCAATTTAATAACAATATAGTCACTCAATGCCAATTGCAATTCAGTATATTTAAATGTCTTAATATTGATATTATAAAAGCTTGATTTAAACAATGGTTTTCTTCTATAAAATAGCAACAAAAAAAGGGGTTGGGGGGGGGGGGGAGGTGCACTCGAGTATAAATTGGTTACCATGCGTGTCCATGACTTTTCTTTTTAAAAACGACCCCTAAAGACGGAGCGCCAAGTTTGAAATAATATCCGATTTTTTTTTATTAAACGAGGGGTGCAGTTCCGAAAGAAACGCCCTTTTTGTGCAAGATGAATGAAACCCAGTGGCCTCAGAATTATCCCTTGCTCCGCCTATTTTTTTTTTTTTTTGGGGGGGGGGGACGGGGGGGGGTTAGGGTAGGGGGCACGCATGGTAACACATATGATACCAAAATGGTACCCTTGGTGAAAAATAACCTATGACGTCATGCGTGTTTGGTTATTGTGCATCCACGGCCACACACGTAATGACTAAACCATGAGTTGGAGTAGATTCGTGTAAAATAATAGACATCGGTGAAAGCGAATTTTCAGACCACTCCACCCGCTCGTGTAGGCTTTATTCATGTATTGGCGGTAGCAACAACGTGATGATATCGTTACATGATGTATCTTATATCAGATGTATTTTTTTTCGCATTGCTTGTTTCTGAAAGTAGTGTACTGAATTCTGATACCCAAGTGGTAGAGTCAACACGTTTAGTAATTTATTTTATTTTATTTATATAGTTTATTTAATTTATTTTAGATAGCTTTATTTAGTCAGGAGCTGGGGGTGGAAGGGGGTGATTAAAGTACCGAAAGGGATCACAGAGTCTATGTCAAAGAAATTGGTAAGGACAGGTGTTGCCACGCTGCAGGGGGTGGGGGTGGTGGGGGGCGGGATGATGACGTCAGCAGTAAGGCACTTGACTGCAGCGCTATGAGACCACGGGTAAGAGTGTGAATTCCAGGTTGTTTTATTTTATTTTATTTATTTATTTATTTTTTTGGTCTTTTTAAAAAGACATCGGATCTTTACAGCCAGTTCTCATTTTCCTGCTTTTAGCGAGTTCGGTCTAGTTTCTTAAAATGCAAGTTTATCTAATAAATTGGTAGTTGTTTAATGTAGCGCCAAAAAATCGAAATATGGTGTTCAAAATGTGAGAAACACGAATGCATAGGAATTATCATATGATGGTATGTAAATTTATTATTTCTCGTAATTCATTATGAAAAAAATATGCACCACAATTTGCTTAGTAAGCCAAGGTATATGAATAGTGTTTTTAACGAATAACTAATTTTAAAAAGTGCAATATCAGATTTGTTTGTGTTCTGTGATAAAAAAAATAAGCCGTGCTTGATCGCTTCATTAATATTATGTGCTATATATATATATATATATATATTGCCTTTGTGCGTTAAGTCATTTGAAGTCTGACGTCACTTTGAAAAGTGCATAGCTATTAATTTAAATAATATGAATACTGAATGCTGTATGACTTCGAATATCCTATCTAAATAAAAAAGAGTGAGTTTTTCGTTCTTAAATATTAAAAGGTACCTCTCGCCAAAAAAAAAAAATGAAAAAAAAAAAAAACAGAAATCAGAAAACAAAATCGCTTTATATGAAACTTGTTTATTTTTTCCGAAACCTAATTTTTAAAGTAAGGAACGTGAACATATTTTACGCTGTAGACCTTGGTATCATACTTGTTACCATGCGTATCCACA
>OX457030.1:1309495-1380129 GCA_949752745.1 Protula sp. h YS-2021
TCCGTTTTGTCCCGATTTTTCCCGATTTATGCCGCGGTCCTTAACATACATATATTGACAAACTCTATAATGTAATAGCAAAATAAGGATATTCTTAAAATAAGGACAGAGAAATGTACACTCGTCCGCAGTGTCTTCTCTGAGAGGACAAAAACATGTTGTCTATGACATGTGGTCATGTGGTATATGACACGTGGTCTTAATGTTGTGGTTCATGACATGTAGCCATGTGGATTATGACATATGGTCATGTGGTTGATGACATATGACATGTAATTTATGACACGTGGTCATGTACTTTATGACACGTGATCATGTGATGACATGTTGTCATGTGGTACAAGAATTCGTTATGATTAGCGTGGAATTATTCAATTCTAATTTATCATTTTATATCATTTGAAAATATTTAAAGAGGATTTACAGGCATAAGGTTGAAGGTTCTTTTTTATAAGGTACGGGGGCGGGGAGGTGTTTTCTACAAGCATATTTAAGTATGCGCTGCGAGGGCATGTAAGTCCGGTATATTTATAATCTTTATACAATTATGTTGTAATATCATTAACCAATCAAATCACAGCCATGAATATCGGATGAAAAGTTGCACTATTTTTCCCCGTTAAAAGGTTTTTCAAGTTTCCTTCTTAAGGCGCTTGTAAAAGTTGGTGCTCCGCTTATACGCGAGGTGTTAAACAGTTTTGGATATGCGTGATAACTAATTTGCGTATGAATACATCTCCGCACCCCAATCCCCACCCCTTCGATACCCGGATGCCTGAACATGTAGGAATAAATGTCCGGGGGATGGATGGTGCGAGGGGGATACATTTTGTATTATTTGTGTTACCATTGGTGTCCAAAAAAGGAGGAGAAAGACGAAGAGGTTTAATTTTGAAGCCTGGCGCGGTCCGCGCGGAGTGTCAATTTCGTTTCGAAACGGATGTAATTTTCATTCAGTGCTCGGCGTTTCGCACAAAAAAGCGGGGAGGGGAGGGGGATTGTATTCAAAACTGTTCGGTTAAAAAGGGCGGGGCTATCATTTCAAACTTAACAATCCGCGTTTAGTGGGGGGGGGGGGGGGTCCTTTTAAAAAGTCATGGAAACGCATGGTAACCAGTCGGTACGTGAATGCCCCCCTCCCCCCCCCCCGGGACACGCATGGTAACCAGTTGGTACGTGAGTGCCCCCTCCCCCCCCCCGGGACACGCGGGGTAACAAGTTGGTACGTGAATGCCCCCTCCCCCGTGGCCAGGACACGCATGGTGACAACCTGGTACGTGAATGCCCCCCCCCCCCCCCCCTTCCGGGGCACACATGATAACCAGTTGGTATGTGAGCGCTCTTTGTGTATATTTCATTTTCTTATCTGGGTTTTATTGAGGGAACACTGTTCTTACACAATGCTTCCTTTTGTTTTGTCATGGTTTTAAAGACGACACATGCCCAGATTTTGACAAATATTCGTCACATTTAAATCTTTTATTTAATCAGCATGATATATTGGGCATTGTCTGCATTACATTAAATAACCTGCATTGGAAAAAAGAGAAGATTTGAATTAAACCATATAATAAAACATACTCACACACAAATACACACACACCACACACACACACACCTCATACACCACACATACACACACACCACACATACACACACATATATACACACACCACATACACACAAATACACACACGCCACACATACACAGATATATACACACACCACATACACCACACACACACATACACACACACACCACACACACACACACACACACCACACTAGACTGAATCGCCTACAACGATAAGCACAAGATGATGAATCGTGATGGTGCGAACTTTCCCACGCTCCACTGCTATTGTGTATCCCTTAAAAACATCTGTTGTTTTAATTAAAATCGATAACTGCGGGCTAAGTACTGTCTGATTAGTTTTCACAATAAACATTCTATTGACAGTTGTTAATATTTTAAACCCGCTTTTGCGCTTGCTTTGAGCTTAATAATGAGCTCACATGCATTAAAATACTCACTCTGCAGTTCAGGTCAAATTCAAACCGCTTCTCTGCTACCGCAATTACAAGTTGAAATGCAACTTAGTTCGTATTCAGTTAAGTTTGGCAATTAAGCAAATTGTTTGTTTAATTATTAATCTTTTTTTTCTCCCTTTATAGAAAGAGCGTGGGAAAATTTTTGATTTGGGATTGACACTAACCGTCGTTCATGTAATATCTGTGCTTATTGGTGCATAGCCTAGGACAAGACGCTGTGACAACACCGCAAAATGGTCAGTTTGCAACATGAATGAATAAATAAAGAAATAAACAGGCAAAGAAACAGAGACAGAAAGAATTAATGAAAGAAAGAAAGAAGGAAAGAAAGAAAGAAAGATAGATAGATAGATAGATAGATAGATAGATAGATAGATAGATAGATAGATAGATAGATAGATAGATAGTAACGATTTGGTGTGGGGGGTGGGATGAGGGGAGAGGGGGGCGGGGGGAGCTTTTCCTTAATATTCACTTTTAAATTAAAAAATAGTCTAGAACATAGAAACAGAGGCAAAGACTGTCTGAATCTGATGATATTGTGCGATGGAACTTTTCTGTGAAATATAAAAAATTCATCAGTTTTACAAGTGGAGTCGCAATCAACAAGGGCTTTAGATGTGTAAGGTTGACAGTTAAAAGCGCTTTGACTAATCAAAGTTAATATTGGTGCAGACATAGCGGGCGATAAAAGGCTACAAAACGCCACGTTTTATCAACCTGTAATCGCAATTTTAGGGCTTTTTTTGTTTTCTTTTTCACTGCAGATAGTTTAGAACGCGTGTCATTCTTGGTTAGTTTTTTACCCAGCATTGCCTCCTGCTCTAAGTGCTTTCTGCTGTATAACTCTCACATACGTCACTCTTTTTTTTGGGTGGGGGGGGCGTGACGTACGTCACTGCTTGTGTCACAAGCGTCATTATTTGTGACGCGGGGGGGGGGGGGGCACCTGGTGTACATTACGCCAGTGTGTCATTTAATCTGAATAAAAAATAAGTGAGAGTTAAAAAAAAAAACGAATATGTAATTTGAAAAATGATACTGAGCAGGTTCTTTATTTATTTATTTATTTAGTTATTATCATTTTTTTAACTATTCTATGGGAAAAAATGATCTTGTATTTATTGTTGCGACCGGGAAACATTTACCAAATGACATCATATGTGACGTAAGCACGCACGAATGGTTTGTGAGGGCAGGGGAGGGGGGGGGGGAATGACTTTGCTTACGCTAATGATTGCTTTGACGTAAGAAATGTGACGCGCACGGAGAGGCGTTTGGGCGAGGATAGTGGAAGGAGGTGTGTAGAGGGGAGCGGGGGGGGGGGGGGTTGTGGAGGGGGGGCGGGGATAAAGAGGTCAGAAAGCTCTGCGTACGTTCTTTATGGATGTTACTAAGCAATACCCTTCACCCCCCGACACACACACACACCAAGAATAATCATCTCATCAGCTCGTGATAACAGATTGCTCCTGGTCCCGCCCCATCCCCCGCCATCCCCCACCCCCGCGCTTTCCCCGCACGAGAAGATCTATACGCACTTCCTGTTTCACTGGCGCATTAACCCAGCAAAAGAAAAAGAAATGAGCCCCTTTTTACTCAGAAATAACGGCGCGACCTCTCGCAGGTAAGCCATCACCTGACAGACAGCTCATGGGCGAACCCAAGAATTTATAAATGCGGGGGGGGGGGGGGGGAGGGAAGGCAAGTTTTATTCCAAATAAGACAAAAAAAACTGTGTTATTTGTTACCCACTTTTTTGCCTCAAAATCACTGATTTTAACTTTAATAAAAACAATCTTTCCTAACGGAGGTTAACAAGGTTGTAATCCCTCTTACACCCCCTCTCCTCTCCCCTCCCTCCTCCCCCCTCCCTGCACCCTGCCTGGATCCTTGAATTGTCAGAAGGCAGCGCGTGGAGGAAGAGAGAGAGAGAGAAAAAAACACGCCCTCGGTGCTCTAAGAGCGATGATAGGCTTCCTCAGAGGCGCCTCTCTGGCCTGGCGAAATGGGCAACGGAAACACAGATTGGCAGGCAAATGGCCCGGGTGACACGCTCGACGCCTACTACTCACATGCAACGGGCAAAAAAACATCAAACTCTACCCTCTATTTACCACCCCTTCCCCCTTTCCCCCCGCCCCGCCCCCCCCCCCCCCCCGCCCTTATTTATTTTACTTTTCTGTCGTCGTCAAATTGTTAAGACAGCGTAATTGTATGGTGTTGCGTGTCAAATGCACTTTTTTCAAAGATCATTTTAAATGCGCCAGCTACAAAAAAAAAAAAAGTTGCGAGGCACACGTCTACAAAGATGCTGTATCAACGTTAACAGCATCTTAACGCCGTCCGTTAACGTCTTTTCTTAGCTCGGATAAGGAGAATATATTCGACAAACTCCCATTTTCTTCTGAACTTCCAGTTTTTGTTGTTTTTTTTTTTTGTTTGTTTCTTATTTTTGTTTTTGTTGTTTTTTTTTCAATAGGTCGTTGATCTGAGGTTGAGATTATATATTCAAACAAAGATCGAGCCAGGGTTTGCGAGGTTCGTCTTTGCATTCGGCTGATAAAAAATGTTTTTAACTACTGAGCCAAAATAAATAAATTAACCATCGACTCTATTTCTGGATACCGATTCTACGCAGTAAACTAATTCTACACAGTAAACCGATTCTGTACAGTAAATCGACTCTACACAGTAAAAAGATTCTACACAGTAAACCGATTCTACACAGTAAACCGATTCTACACAGTAAACCTATTCTATACGGTAAACCGACTCTACACAGTAAACCGACTCTACACAGTAAACCGATTCTACACAGTAAACCGACTCTATACAGTAAACCGACTCTACACAGTAAAAAAGATTCTATACAGTAAACCGATTCTACACAGTAGAAAGATTTTACACAGTAAACCGACTCTACACAGTAAACCGATTCTACACAGTAAACCGACTCTATACAGTAAATCGACTCTACACAGTAAAAAGATTCTGCACAGTAAACCGATTCTACACAGTAAAAAGATTCTACACAGTAAACCGATTCTACACAGTAAAAAGATTCTACATAGTAAACCGATTCTACACGGTCAACCGATTCTACACAGCAAAGCGATTCTACACAGTAAACCGATTCTACACGGTAAACCGACTTTATACAGTAAATCGATTCTACACAGTAAACCGATTCTACACGGTAAACCGACTCTATACAGTAAATCGACTCCACACAGTAAACCGATTCTACACAGTAAACCGATTCTACACGGTAAACCGACTTTATACAGTAAATCGACTCTTCACAGTAAACCGATTCTACACGGTCAACCGATTCTACACAGCAAAGCGATTCTACACAGTAAACCGATTCTACACAGTAAACCGATTCTACACGATAAACCGATTCTACACAGCCAACAGTATTTAGTGGCTTTAAATAACAATTATTTCAACAATGCCCAGTAAACTATCGTGTATACAGTTACGCGAATACAGTTTCCTGAGTACAATTTCCTGAATAAAATTTTCTAAATAAAATTAAAGGAAAATATTAAAAAAAAATGATAAAAAAGAGTTGTAAATAAAAGCCCAATTGAAAGGACTGGGCTATTATTCTACGTCACTAATACAAGAGGTGAAATAATTATTGATAACACAAATTGATTTTGCTGCCTGATTTGGTCTCCGTGACATTTTATAATGCGCCTGGGTTGTTTCTCCACCCACAAACACATCTCACTTTATTCTGCTCGGTAAAATAAATTGCCAAAAATATTCTGTGCACAGTAAAAGTCGTTTAAACGTTCGGGAAACGTTATTACGACGACTGTTTACAAACTACCAACTTTATGGTTATTATTATTATTATTATTATTTTAGTATTAAGATAAACAGTGGTGCTATCACTATAATTGTGGTAATAGTAGTAACAGTAGTAGTAGTAGTAGTAGTAGTAGTAGTAGTAGTAGTAGTTGTTGTTGTTGTTGTTGTTGTAATAGAAGTACGTGTAATAGTTGCTGTAGAAGTAGTAGTAAATAGTTTAATATTTCAAATTCACCCGTATCACATTTAGTAAAAAAAATACAAAAGTGATGTGACATATTATGAAACGCGTAAACAAAAATTACAAAGATTCTCTTTATGACATGTAAATATAGGGGAGGTGGGGTGGGGATGAAGGGACGGGGGGGGGGGGAGGAGGGTACATGGCGAAGACCTTACAGGGTGAAACCCATCACGTCAAATGACCTCGCTGAAAGTGAGATCTACATCATGAAATCGTTAACCGTAGTGCAACAATGACCGCCTTGGAACAGGTGGCGACAAGCATTCGTGCAGAAGGGGATGAAGTAATAAATGAAGCCGCCCTCCACCCCCACCCCCACCCCCCCACCACACCCCCCAGCACACCCCTTTTCTTGAAATAAAAACCACACTTTTATAAAGCAACACAATGCGGCCTTATATAAACACAATTAGTGATAAACAAATATTTAGATAAAGAGCGTGTTATCTCTTTTATTTGTTATCTGTGTCTTTTTTTTTTATCTATTTCTTTGTTATCTGTTTTCCTTTTTCTCTGTACATGTTACAATGGAAAAAGGTATTGTTTTTATTTTGACGATTTTTAGTGTAACTGTTCAATTATTCCCCTCCCCCCCACCACCACTACCACATCCACCCCCCCCCGCCCTGGGAGGAGGAGGAGGAGGAGGAGGAGGAGAGGAGAGCACTTTGTATCATATATACCGAGATGCTTGCTACCCCCCCCCCCCCCCAAAAAAAAAAGGTGGTGATTTCCATTCGGTTCCCACTTTCGGCTCTTTCGGAAGTGGACTCCGTTTCTTTTCAAAATAAAAATTTAAAATACATTAAATACATGGACAGGCATGGTAACCAATTTGTTCGTAAGTGCCATCCCCCACCCCACTCCACCCCATCCCACCCCATCGCGCTAACCGGCTTCCCCAACCTGAACAACAATTCTATGCAATACCATTTTTACATGTATTTAAAATTTATTAAGAAATATCTCTAAACAATTTTTAACATATCAGTAAATAATTTTAGACATCTAAAATCTATTTAGAAATATCGAAAATTTTACATCAAGTGTGAAAAGAAAATGATATCAACAAAATGCGTTATCTCTTTTGTTGGAAATTTCATTCTTCCGTTTCTTGTTAAATAGAAATATTGTATTTAGATAAGCTTTTTACAGAATTCACCAATTTTTTTTTTTTTTCGCCTATAGATTTTAATCTAGCAGTTGAATTGACATAGGAGAGTGTATCCAAAGTGTCTGAATGCGTCTCTGACGAAAAGACCAAATAAAAAAAAATGGGTGGGTGAAAAGGTAAACGGACCCCCCCCCCCCCCCCCACCCGCCCGGGTGAAAAACCTGCGAATAAAGAGCGAAAAAAAAAACCCAAATCGAACTCAATTCACTTTGGGAGAATATTTGTGGAACAAAAAAAAAATCATACTGCAGTGGGGGGAATTTTTTCCGGGATTTCGAAAAAAGTATCGATAGGACTGTCCATAAAACGTACGTAAAATTTTCGGAATTTTTGGCATCTCCCCCCCCATCCCCTCTCCCATGCATCAAAAAAAAAAAAAAAAAAAGGGGGACTAAGCCTGCCCCGTCTCCAGCCTGCGTACGTCATTAATGGCTCTTGACGAAGTCAATCCCGATCTTTGAGCTCCAGATTTTGAACCTTCTCGTTTTTGAATGGAGACAAGAATCTAACTAAAATAAAAAAATAAAAAATCCCCCTAACGCTTTGTAACCAGTCAGAACAAAATAATTAAAGAAGAAGAAGAAGAAGAAGGAAAAAAGACACACACTTACACACACAGCAGCATTGAGGAAACCACAAAAAAACTGGACAATGTTGAAACCCCTCTAAAGAGGGGTTGTAGAGCGATGCCCTTGGGACAAGAACGGCTGCGACACTTGTAATTACGCGGTAATCGCAGAAAACAAATATTGGTTTAACTTGTCTCCGGGGTGCATCTGTCATTAATATGGCTGTTAATTTGTGCTTTGCGCTTGCGGCAGTTGGGTGGAGGAGGGTGGGAGGGGGGTGGAGGGGTGTGGGGACGTGGCTGGGTAGGATGTTGACGCGATGAATGTTGACAGAGACAGCTGTGTTCCCGGCTGCCAGCTTTATTTTTTGGCGTGCTCCGAAATGCTAAATCAATCATCACGTACACAATATCCCCCCTCCCCCAGTATATAACCTCCCACCTTCCCCTTTTCCCGCCCCCCCTCCCCACGTCACTGAACATTAGGCATAGTGCATCCCCACGCAGGGCTAACCCAAAATGTCGCTTTGGTGGCTAGAGGTGGGGGGTGGAGGTGGGGGAGGGGTTGAGGTTAGGAGGGGTGGGGAGTAAGACTACATATCAACACGCGACGTCTCATTAACGTTAGACAGACCAGCATCTGATTGACTACGAAAGGCAACGTCTATTTCTAACGTTTCATAGACGTGTGGCAAATAGTCCAGGGCAATATACACACATGTTTGGATGAAAAACCTGGCATTTGTTGCCATGACGATTCAGCTACAGGCGGATGTCAATAAAAAAAATTAACACTGGTGTTCAATTAAATTTCACTGGAAAATAAATATTGATTCTGCGGCTAATTGGGCAAGTCACTAGCAGTTTACAAATAAAGGGAGCTTGTCTGGGGGAGCAGGATGAGGGAGCGTTTAGTATTTCGATGTTTTTTTTTAAATCTTCTTCCGTGTGATTTATCCGTGACACCTGGGGGGGGGGGGGGGTGAGCGAGGGGGGAGGGCGATTTTTTTTTTTTGGGGGGGGGGGGGGGGCAGGTGTAGTCCATGGTTTGTTATCTACGAAACACTGGGATGGGCAGGGGGCGGATATGCCACGGGGGGGGGGGGGGTTGGGGAGGTGTTTGATCAATCGATTGTTGTCCACAGAGCGTTCGGAGGGACAGGAGAGGATATGGCGGTGAGCGATGGGGTGGGTGGGTTGGGGGTGTGATTGTTTATTATCTACGCTTTGCTTAAGAATCACTCATTTTCGAATAACTTTAATACACTCCTACTAACAACCTCCTCCCAACCTCCCCCCTCTCCCCTCTCCCCTCTCCCCATCCCCACCCAGTCCGCACCCTTCCCCCCTACCCGCTGACCTCTCCCTGCACCCAACAAACAGTGAAAAAGGTCGGAATACAACAAAATAATAATTGCCAAATTTTTTCAACGGAACAAATAACGCCAAAAAAAATAAACAAAAAGTAACAAAAGCCTGCAATTTTCCGATATCGCCACCCACAACGACGCGGAACACGCGGAACACGAGGAACATGAGGAACCTGCGGAACACGCGGAACAACGGTTGGGAAATACTCGCAGGTCCATATTTCTTCGTACATTCCTTTAATATAAGCCACAAATGAAATAACATGGAATGCCGTTGTTATAAAACAGCTGACCTCTGATGAGATCTATCTGTTATGTATAAACACAAAGCAGATGGATATTTTAAGAAGTGAAACCCCAGTGGGTCTGCAGAGTAAAAAAGTGTTATACTCAACAGACCGAACCGCCGTAGAGGTCGGCTGTTGGACAACAACCCAGAGAATGTAAGAATCTATCTTAAACTCTCCGAGTTCTAAAACTGCGGCTGTTAAGCAAGGTGCGTGGAAGGCCTTGTTATAAAACAGCTGACTTCTGAGGAGCTGTTAATTACACAAACAATTTTTTACAAGAATATGCTTTAACACGAAGTAAAATTTATTAATTAACTTTCGAAATTTCTGGTAAGGAGCAGTTAACGATATTTTTTAACTGTAGAGTTAACTTTTGTGACTACAACCCCTGGGGATTCCGCGAAAATAGCACTCATTAAAAGTGTGGAATTACTTTTCAAAAATCCACCCCGCTTTGTTTGTATATATGTTACAGGGAATCTGTGAAATTAGGAATTTCATGAAATCCTTAGTGGATTCGTGTAATAAATTGCTCAATCAATTTCGATGTTTTTATTGAGAATTTTCATGTTTGCAATGTAGTATTTAACCGAAATTAATAGTAGATTTTGAAGTAATATACTCAAAGCACTCGATTGCCAAACTATCATTCATGAGATACTTCAGTACCTGAATTTAGCGGTATTTTTTTGTCTTATGTAACTTGTGTCACACTTCCCGCCAAATTCTGTTATTTTGGATGGTAATCTTCTAAATTCCAGTTCCTTTCGATGTGAAAAGCGATTCACAGCTTTGAAGAACCACTAAACAGCCTTCCTGAACGGAAAATTTTTCAAAATAGTTTTATAATCAATACGAGCTTATTCATTACACGAATTCCCTAGGGATTTCATGAAATCCCTAATAACACAGATTCAATGTAACATATACAAAACAGATAGATCGCTCCAGAGGTCAGCCATTTGGAAACGGCGCATGGTTGCATGAATGTGACGTCATACTGTCACGTGACACCATGAAGGATAGAAAACAAATAAAAAACAAAAATTCTATCACAAAAAGATGTTCATGAATAGTTCATACTACAACGCTTCAAACGCCTGATGTATGGTCCCATATAAATGCTCATTTTCCTGTTCATAGATTTAACGATATTTATTCAAAATCTAGAATAAAAATGACTGTAATTTTGCATTGAAGCATGTGTGAGGGAGTTTATTTTCCCACGGTCTGCCTCCAAAAAAATAATAAAATAAGGCGGGTGTCCTATGATATAGTCCTTCTAACACCAGTATGATCAACAGATGTGAACCTTTTTTTTCGTCGGCTTTATTTTATACGAGAAGCCATTTCACGTGAATTGTGCATTGAAACTTTACATCCTGTTCTGTTAAAACATATGCACATTTTAAAAGGAATAAAAAGCTGTGGTAGCACTGCGTGAAATTGAAATAATTCGGTTCTTTTGACAGTAAATGAATGAAATAATGAAACAATGTATGGAGGGAGTCACAGTAATGCATAGACAACCAATGCCTAACTTCTAATTTTTTTCTAAATTTCTTTCAAATAATAACAAAAGGGAGTTATGGACCTTACCTTTCATTTGAGGGCAATAATGATCCACCCCAACCACCCCCCCCCCCTACCCCCATTTCTTAACCTTTTCTTGTAGTCCGTTAAGTTGCATTTTTCGGAATAATTTTGGAATAATTTCACTCCTCCCTTGGCTCAGTTTTACTCCCCCTCACTCCATCCTTCCTTTTCTAATTCAATTTGGCAAAATTAATCTTTTACAGCATGATTTAATTTAATCCCACCTCTGTTGCGTGGGTGGTTGGGGGGTGGGGGGAGGGGGAGGGGCGAGGGGGGAAGGGTTTGCAGAAGATAGGAGGAGACGGTAAACCGGTATGACACCCAACCCACCACTCCAGCCCTCGATCAGCCCCCGATAACCTCCCCCCCCCCCCCACCCTCATATAAAGCATATAAAGCATAAAAAACCAAAATACCTCCAAAACTTATGGATATATTTTTTTAATTTTAGCATCAGATTGTAATCCCAAGTTGCAACCACCGTTTCTTTTTTCATGCTTGTGTGGTTATTTATTAGGGATTTGTAGGCATTCAAACACGATACCATATTAATCCACTTAAATCGGTATCGGCTCAATGTTGAAAAATTATGAAATTACACACGTGGTCATCCAATATAACCGCATATGTAAACGCAGTAAATCGATGAAAACAACGGAGAACTTAGATGCTGCGAATACCGCAGAACTGTCACGACCAGGCTATTGGCATGGTTAACACTGGTGCTCCTGCTCAGTTCGTTACCAGACGTTTCGGGTGTTGTAAAACAGCAGTAGAAAAACTCTGAAGACGGGACACTGGATCAACCTAAGACCGAGCACGTAGTGGCAGACCGCGTGTGACCACACCTAACCAGGATCGACGGATCCTCATGATCCACCTCCGGGATCGCTTCAGACCAGTCACAATAACAGCAACGGAAATCCCTGGACGGACGAATAACCGCATAAGCTCTAAAATCCTTATACGGCGCGTACGAGGACATGGGATCCGCGCTCGTCGGGTCCACATCGGAGTGGTGCTAAATCGCGAGAGACGGCGAAATCGAGTGCGCTGGGCCAACAACCACAACCATGGAGCATGGAGATATAACAATTGGCGCGTGTGATGTTTTCAGATGAGTCGCGATACAAACTTTCCCCTCGCAGATGAACGTCAGCGCGTATACAGGCGACCCGGTGGGCACAATACGCTTTGGATGGAGGTCTAACCACTCATTATTGATGGAAATTTGACCGCGAACCGTTATATGGATACTGTTTAGAGCAACCAAGTTGTCCCGTTTGTGCATCAACGTCAGGACACCATTCTTATGCGGAACAATGCCGTTGCTCGGGTGTGTAGAGATTATTTAGCGGCTAAAAATGTTGGTGTGCTCCCATGGCCGGCGCATAGTCTGGACATGAATCCCATGGAATATCTATTGGATCATCTGGATCGTCAAGTTCGAGCCCGTAACCCACCGCCTCAAAATCGCTCGGAGCTGAGGCAAGCATTGATTGAGGAGTGGCACAGATATCCTCAATACAAAATTAACAGGTTGATAACTTCAATGCATAGTCGAATCCAGGCCCTACTGCGTTCCAATGGATATCACACACGGTATTAGTGGCGGTTATTAACATTTTAAATCGAAGAAAACTCAAAACGGCCTTTACACTGACTTTGACGATTTATGGCCTTTCACTAAAATGTCTTCAGAAGTTCCTTTTTTCGATTATATTTAGGCACCATCTGAGATTTATGTTTGGTACAAATTGGAAGCCAATTGAACAATTAAGTGAAAAACAATAAAATTTGTTAATATATGTGAACTTTCTTTTGTCCTTCAGGATATAACCCCAATTCGCACTTATCTGTAAAATGGGCAGCCCAATAGCCCAGCGACGATTAGAACAGGCGCCCTCTGTACAGTGAAACCCCCGGGTAGAGGGACCACCAGGTCCACTGTTTTTTAAAGGGATGCCCGAAAGACTCAGTGGGCGTTAGTTTTGAATTCCGGGATAGGTGATCTTACCAACGGCAATTGGAGCGAACCTCAATCCCCCAACCCCCCCCCCCCCCTCCTCTTAGCATTCCGAAATGGATTCAAACTCGTCACCTTTGGGATTGGCAGACTAACGCCATGAGCAAGTCTACTAAGGCCTGAGCCAAACGTCACGCCTTTTATGAATTAAATTGAATCGAAATGGGTCAGAATTCTGGTGTGGTCGTTTTTGTGGTTATTACTAACGGTAGGATTCTGGAACGGGACCCTTGAAGGTGGTAGCATTTGTTGGATTGTAGTTCCATTTGTGGGTTTGTGGTTCCATGTGTGAGGTTGTGGTCCCATGTGTTGGGTTCGGTCCCCAATTGTGGGGTTGTGGATCTATTTGTGTCACTGTGGTTCAGTTTGTGGGATTGTGGTCTCATTTGTGGGGTTGTGGTCCAATTGGTGGGGTTGTGGTTCCATGTGTGGGGTTGTGATTCTGTTTGTGGGGTTGTGGTTCCATGTGTGGGAATGTGATTCCGTTTGTGGGGTTGTGGTCCCATGTGTGGGGTTGTTGGGGTTGTGGTTCCATGTGTGGGGTTGTGGCTCCATGTGTGGGGTTGTGATTCTGTTTGTGGGGTTGTGGTTCCATGTGTGGGGTTGTGGTTCCATGTGTGGGGTTGTGGTCTAATTTGTGAGGTTGTGGTCCCATTGGTGGGGTTGTGGTGCCATTGGTTGGGTTGTGGTCCCATGTGTGGGGTTATGGTCTCATGTGTGGGGTTGTGGTCCTATTGGTGGGGTTGTTGTTTTGTGCCGGGATTTCCCTGTATTTGCACAGTTTGTTTACGGGAAAGTGCACGGTGTGTGAGCGCATGCTCATTGCGTGACTGAGTCCGAGTCCGGATCAGCTGTCTGGAGACCGGAAGTGAGGGGCTCCAGGGTGTCAATAATGCTTCTCATGTAGACCGGAAGTCTGGGGCTCCAGAGTGTCAATAATGCATACGCCCCCTTCCCCTCTCTTCCTCACTCAGCTTTTTACAGCCCACATCACTTAAACGCAAGCTTTCAATTACGAATTCCTGGGAAAAGCGAATGACTGGGGGGTGGGGGGAGGGGGTGGGGTGGGGGGGGGAGGAGATTTTCTAAAGAATTCCAGTGTCGGCACCTCTAATGACCCCATAACTAGCTTTTTCTAAACCCACCCAAAAGAACGTTGCACGCAATTCAGAACTGTCTTTTATTGTTCTTGGCCGTTTTATAAAACCCACTAAAGCCCGGTAATTCATTCACTGCTGCGCATTTTTTCGTCACGCTGGCGAGCACTAATTGGCAACTAGGAGGGAAAAAAATTGTCAGCTACATCCTCAGCCAGTTCATTGAAAAAAAAATGTGACAGATTTAATGAAGGTTAAACGAGAACTTCGCATTAATATCCATGTGTTAGTAGCTTTGTTTCTTAAAATTAATGGTTCTCGGTGTGTAATACTAAAGGTTTAAAATGCTATAGGTTTAAAAGACTATACTTTTGCGAAATTTTTATACCTTTTCAGAAGTAAGGACGAAGTGCGTATTAGCCGTTGTTGTCCCACAGCCAACCTCTGTGGCGGTTCGGTCAGCTGTCGTTGTTGTCCCACAGCTAACCTCTAAGGCGGTTCGGTTTGCTGTATATAACACCTTTTTACTGCATAGAATCAGTGGGGATTCCGCGAAAGTGGTATTCACCGAAGAGTGGAACTGCTTTTTAAAGAATACTAGCGGATCTCCATAGAGGTCAGCTAAGTAGGGGTATACGGGTTGTTTTAGAAATGTATCCAGAACACACGTGTATGTTCTGGATAGGGTTGGTATAAATGATAGAAAAAAACTGCAGACTGACAGGAAGTGACGTCATCTGTTTTGGATACGTATCCAGAACAAACAGCCTGTTTTGGAAAGGGTTGGTATAAATGATAGAAAAAAACTGGTTGCCATTGTTGTTGCTACCGTTGTTGCTGTGGCAACAAGAGTCGTGGTAACAACAACAACATTTGTTGTTGTTGTTGTTTTGTTGTGGCAACAACAATAAGGATCCTTGGCAAACAAGCCTGTTTTCAACCATGAAATATATTCTTTTTTTTTTTCATTCATCGTTTTGGACCTACTGCAACCTTTCGCCCCCCCCCATTCCCACCCCACCTCCCCCCCTCTTAGACCAGATACTTTCCTTCTTGGCAGTCTGTTAAAACGTGAATTATCAACTTGATTTTTTTTTCACATATCAACGATAGGTTATTTAATTCAAAGAATTAATATAATTCGGAGTAAATATCCAAATCCTAACCGTTCATTAAAAAAACCCTAAACAAATAAACAATTTCTTTTGTAAGGCGAGAAAAAAATATAACCTTGTTTTTCATCCCCAGGATCATTAAAATCGGAAGAAAAATTTAAAAAAAAGAAAGAAATGACGGAGCCGGATCATAAAAATTTTGACTACAACAAAAGAAATCGACTGGTCTGCTGGTTGCATAAAAATTTTGAAAGACGAATGATTTACGAAGAAAGCAGAAAAAGTATTCAAATTGGGGTTTCAGGGGAGAAATTTAGTCCCAAAGCAACTTAAAAATTCGTAATAGAAAGTAGGTACCCATAAAGTCACACGTCATAACAAAGTTTTACTAACCATTAAGCTTGGCGGATAACGTAGTGAAACTAGAATTTTTTTATCAATGCCGAGTCACCGAAATTTTTAAAAGTTCGACCTGATTTTTCAAAAAAAAAAATTTGTTTGAGAAACGACGCCCGGCTGGATATAAAAAAACTGTTATGAAATAAAACTATTTATTTTTCTCCCAAGCCTGAAATATATTATTTTCATTCAAAAACAATTTCTCGCCCCTTTTTGCCAAATTCTTGTTATTTTTTGTTCAATATTTTCAAATCAGTGCTTTATTACATTGTCATGAATATATTTCAATTTTTTCCTTTTGTAAAAATTGACACCAAACCTCGATTCTTACACCGGAAAATACCTGGGAGTTGTTCACTGACAAGCTCTCGCCACGGCTAACGAGGACCAGCTTATGTTTGTTTCGCGTGTTGTGCAGATATTAATTTCTTCTTCTTTTTTTTTTTTTTAGTACCCACTTCAATAGTTGATCTTATGGCTACTGCAAGCAAAGACCAACGACTTCAGTTCGGATTTCTGATTATCGGGACACCCATTTGATTATGAAGACACCTTCTCATTTACAAAGCCACCCACTTGGTTATGAAGACAGCCACTGGTACACAACAGCCTATCCCTCCCTCCCTGACTATGAAGACACCCTCTTGAACACCAGGACACCCACTTGAGTATGAAGGCACCCTCTGATACACCAAGGCATCCATTTGGTTATAAATGCACCTTCTGGTCACCAAGTTATCCATTTGAGTATAAAGACACCCTCTGATTGCCAAGGCACCCACTTTATTATAAAGGCACCCTCGGGTACACCAATGCACCCACTTGGTTATAAAGGCACCCTCGGGTACACCAATGCACCCACTTGGTTATAAAGGCACCCTCGGGTACACCAAGGCACCCACTTGATTATAAAGGCACCCTCGGGTACACCAAGGCACCCACTTGATTATGAAGGTACCCTCGGGTACACCAAGGTACCCACTTGATTATGAAGGTACCCTCGGGTACACCAAGGTACCTACTTGATTATGAAGGTACCCTCGGGTACACAAAGGCACCCACTTGGTTATGAAGGTACCCTCGGGTACACAAAGGCACCCACTTGGTTATAAAGGCACCCTCTCATTATTTAGCTACCCACTTGATTATGAAGGGATCTATCAATGCCCCTCCAAATTATCAATTCTTCTCAAAATTATCAATTCTTCCCCTGATTATCAAGTGTTCTCCTTAAGATTTTCCCTTCTACTTTTGAAAAATAGTCATTAAAATTAACTTCTTACATACCCTGCATTACTGGTTGACCCTAGCTTGGGGCAATGTAAGGGGTGGCCACGAGACCTTACTGCACTGACTAGAAGTCGACTCTAAAAATAAGTTTTCCGACGTTTAAGCAACGTTGCTCTGATCGCTAGATGTTGTTTCGACTTCCATTTACAACCTTTCCGAAACGTTGACGAAACGTTGGATAATCGACGTCCATACAACGTCGGGAGCTAAACGTTATTTCGACATTTTTCACCGATATCTCACTGACGTCAATCCAACGTGGATTTAACGCAGCGATGCCTGCTGGGCAGACACTAAAATCTGAGCAGCCTACATGCCTCAGGAACATTTACACTTCAAAGCTTTGCTACATAAAACAAGTAAAGCGTCAAGCTTTACTTAGCGGGGACCCATTGTGAGTGACATTAATAGCCTGCAATAAAAGTGCCCCCTCTCGCCTCTGTCGCCGCCGCTCACGCACCTCGGGCGACGACTTTTACAGCGTTTGCGTGTTATTTCGTCACCCGACTAGAAAAACAAGTCAAATGACCTGTCTGTGTAGCCATAAAGCTCAATCAGGGGAATGGAGAAGAGAGCAAATACTCACTCCCTCTTCCCCCTCTCCCCCTCTTGTCTGCCCCGCCCCCCCCCCCCAACCACCCCAACCCCCTCTTCTCTCACAACCAACGCAGTCATTTTCACGTGCTAGTAGAACGTAAAGTCTTCCAGGGACGAGAGCTTGGAGCAGACTGGTTCACCCCACCCCCCTTCCCCTGCCGCCCCCCCCCCGACATTATGTGTCACTAAGGCGATGGCGACGTGAAATACTGGCTTCCGGTTTCCATGCCTATTCCAGCTGGTACATGCTGGGCTGCGACTCTGTCCAATCAGCGACTCACAAGGCCCTGTCAGTCATAGACACGTCAATCATAGACACGTCCGTCAAGTTCGGACACGCCCTCCTGGTAGAGCCGAAAACTGGTCCTCAGTATTCCCTACGTATTGCTATTATTATTATTATTATTATTATTATTAGTAGTAGTAGTAGTAGTTGTAGTAGTAATATGCTATTATTATTATTATTATTATTATTATTAGTAGTAGTAGTAGTAGTAGTAGTAGTAGGAGTATGCTATTGTTATAATTATTATATAATAATAATTATTATTTTATTATTATTATTGTCATCATTATTATCGTCATCAATATTATTACTATTATTTTTATTCTTCTTATTATTACTATTTTTTATTATTATTAAATTAATCATTAGTGTTATTGTTATTTATTATTAATATTAGTATAATAATTATTATTATTTTCCATTATAAATATATATAATGGCTATTATATACTAAAGTTAGACTTCATTCTGACACCAATATTTGTATAATAGTATAACCAACTGCAACTACAAAGCAATACCACAGTATAAGTATTATAAGTATTATAAGTATTATATAAGTATTAAAATATTTAAGACAGAGGTTTGACCAAACGGAAACGAATATGACTTTTTTATTTATTTCAAATTTCGTAATTATGTTTTTCGGTGGGGGTGGGGGGGGGGGGTAGGCGGAGGGGGAAGGGTGGGGGAGAGGGAAAAGGCGGGATTTGGTGCTTACTTAGTTAGGTAGAGTGAATATATACTGTCTTAGACACACTAACTGTCAATCAGCCATTCTGTCGAACTGATGCAAAACGTTACGATTTTTTCGTTTTTTTGTTTTTTTTGTTTTTGTTTTTGTTTTTGTTTTTTTTTTGCTAAATTCATCGAATATTAAGTAGAATTTCATGAACTAAAACGTTGGGTTGCTTTAGAACTAATCGAATTTTTTTATTTTTTTTTAAAATTAAGTTTTTAAATGTAAATTTAAAATTTTTGAAGCGGTCTTTATTTTACCCTCCCTCCCCCTTCCCCTCCCCCACCCCCCACCCTCCTTGGGGAGTGGGTGGGGGTTGGGGAGTTGGTAGTGGTGGGGGAGGGGGGTTGGGGGCACATTAAAACAGAACAGCGGACGATATTGTATCATTTCTGATTCTCTTAATTATTGTGTTCCACTGGGTGATCTCCATTTGCGGCCATTTGCACGCTATGGGTAACCCCCACTCGACCGATCTTCTCCCTCTCCCTCCATACTAACCCTTCGCCCTACACCTCCCCCCCCCCCAACCTTAAACTCCCATCTCCATCACCCGGGCGATATTTCACGTCAGCGGGGGGGGGGGGGGGGTAGGGGGGGCACCGTGTGTTCGGCGGCGATATGTGATATCAGCGCCACACTTCTGTGTACATCAACCCCCATACCTTACATCTACATCTCCCTCGGTGCCCATGATGTGCTAAACCAGGCAGCCCCAAGTCACGCAAATCAGTTGAGAATGCTTAACTTTGACAAACACAAAGGGCGGGTGGGGGCGTGGGGCGGAGTGGGGGGGGGGGTTGGGGGTTCTGGTAATAACAAGGGCTGCATTCAATTATTTGCATATTTTTTTCCTCTCTCTTTCTCCCTTGCCACGAAAATGGAGTGTTTAGCTTTGGATTGCTTATTCATATACAGCTGTCTTGGTCAATAATCGCACGCATCATTCACCCCGCTATCTCCGCGAAACATCACTGGATTGCGAACGACAAAGCTCTGACGCACAGGGCACATATTTCTCCCTTTTTTTCTCTCCCTCTCTCTCTTCCTCTCCCCTGACAGTTGGTATATTTTGTTCCAGGGCGGCGCGATAACACACCAAAGTGGAGCTCAATATACAGTGGAGCCCGGAGATAGGACCTGCGGAGAAAGACCTGCGGAGATAGGACCTGCGGAGATAGGACCTGCGGAGATAGGACCTGCGGAGAAAGACCTGCGGAGATAGGACCTGCGGAGATAGGACCTTCGGAGATAGGACCTGCGGAGATAGGACCTGTGGAGATCTGGATATAGGACCCTGGAGATGGAGCCATAGGAGATAAAACCAGGATCATCGGTAGGATCATCGGACATAGGACCACCGACTGGGACGTAATGGTCCTATTTCTGGTTCTGTATATTGGAAGGCCAAAGGACTGCGGTAAAACCGTTGCAAGTTGGGCAACGCAAAAGAGTCTTTCCTTCTCAGTTTTTATTTACTTATTTTTATTTATTTATTTATTTTGGAAGTTCATAAATTAATAAAACAACATGCCGACCAACAAACAACACACATCCCCCATCCCCACCGGCTCCTGCACCAACCTCTCTCCCCCTACCGCACCCCCCCCCCCCCCATCCATGCGTTCGTCATTTATGGATGACCTCTAACATGCGGCTACGACAGATTACAAGAAGAAGAAGAAGAAAAACAAGTGCGGCACGTTGAGGTGAAGTGCGATTAGCCAACACTTCCGCTTGACTTGCTGGTTATGACTGGCGTTAGGCCGAGCATCAGGTCCCCTCACCGCACAACATTTAGTACAAATAATGGACGGGTTAATGAAGCAGAATTTGCTGCACAAAAACCTTCTTGCCTCCCCCCCCCCCATTTCCCCCTCCCCCTCCCTCCTGCCCAAGTGGAAATGACATGATCTGACATCTCACGCTATTGGGAGAGACGCAAGGAGAGAAAGAGGGCACGTAGGTCGGGAAGGGTCTTGACAATCTCCTCCCCCGCCCCCCCCGTCCCCCGCCCCCCTCCCCCCACCCGCCCTGGTGAGAGGATCTCGATTTTTAAATTAAATGAATATGTGGGGAGAAGACTGATTCCTCTTCCACAAAAATACCCACAGACTTTAATATCACTTTAAAACAATACCGATCCAGGATCGTTTCTTCTCTCATTCTGCATTCTCAGTCCCCCCCTCCCCACCTCCCCCGCCCCATCCCCCCTCCTCACCCAAAACTCATCACACTTTCCGCGTCTGTTCCATCACGGGGCTCGTGTGCGGGCCTCGTGTTCCGGACGCCAGCAAGTCTGCACCCGACACACAAAACTAGAGCAGTGTGCAAGCCCACATATTCCCCACATGCCCCCCATCAGTTATAAACACGGCTATCAATAGTTGAAATTTTCCAAGTCCAGCTGGTCCATTTTCCTTGAACGAACCTGGCCCATTTACAATACCGATCTGTGTTTGTTCCCATAGAAGCCACATACCAAGTGTCATAAAAATCCTTGCATCAGTTTTTAAGTTATCGTGTTAAAAAGCTCTTTATGACAGACCGACCGACAGACCGACAGACACACGCGCTCGATCGCATATATTCCCCCCTGTGGGGTATAAAAAACGTGCCAGTAGCCTCGCTATCGGCACGTAAACTCCCCCTCCCCCCCTTCCCCACCTCACCCCGCTCTCACCTCTCACCAACACCACAACCACCGCCACCCCGGGCTACTGTATTTGCTGTGCATACAGTGGCGACTTTGGGTTGGGGGAGAGAGCGGGGTGGGGTGTAGGGGGTGGGGGGGGGGGGTTAGGGGGAGAAAGTTTGCTCAAATTTCCTCTACGAGAAATAAGTGTGGATATTATCGACACAAATAGATTAAACCTAACACGGCGATAAGCACGAACGCTCTCTCCCAAACCGTGTCAATTAAACTAATGCCACGAAACCCAGTGACAGTTTTAGAAACAAAATGGTGCCACCCCTTTTGCAGAAAGGACACAATAAAAAAACGCCGATGTGAGATGTGTGAATTGAAAAAAAAATAGAACCTGTCCTTTTAAGGTTTTTGTTCTCTAGCATTTTAATTGGGGTTTTGTGTTACAAAGCTCTGATTTGAAACGCGCAATTTTCATTTCCAAACATTTTTGTTATAGTTTTTTTCTTTTTTTTCTCTCCTTTAATTTTCAATGTTATTTCGTCAAAAATACAAAAGAGATTTTGAGAGATAAAGAAGATGAGTCTTGTCTTATTTTTCACTTCGTGGATCACGTGATCTGAGATGAAAAGACTGAGAGCGTCAGTTTCAAAAAGATCAGTGAAAGGGATAAGGAGGGTTTCGGAGAAATATGATCTACTCTTAAACCTCACCCCCCTCCCACAACCCCCCATGTCGGCCCCCCCGCCCCTCTCCAGTTTTTTTCACAGGTTTTTAGATGTTTTATATCAGGATGAATTTATCTGAAACATTTGATCGAATCCGAAACACGGGTGTCAGTGAATATCGCAGACCCCCCCCCCCCCTCCGTAACGAGGAGCGTAGGACATGTGCCATCTGGACAAGTGTTCCAGGAGGACATGTGCAATCTGGACAAGTGCTCCAGGAGGACATGTGCTATCTGGACAAGTGCTCCAGGAGGACATGTGCAATCTGGACAAGTGCTCCAGGAGGACATGTGCTATCTGGACAAGTGCCCCAGGAGGACACGTGCCATCTGGACAAGTGCCCAGAGAGGACACGTGCCACCTGGACAAGTGCCCCAGGAGGACACGTGCCATCTGGACAAGTGCCCCAGGAGGACACGTGCCATCTGGACAAGTGCCCAGAGAGGACACGTGCCACCTGGACAAGTGGCCCAGGCGGACATGTGCCATCTGGACAAGTGCTCAAGGAGGACATGTGCTATCTAGAAAAGTGCTCCAGGAGGACATGTGCCATCTGGACAAGTGCTCCAAGAGGACATGTGCAATATGGACAGGTGCTCCAGGAGGACATGTGCTATCTGGACAAGTGATCCAGGAGGACATGTGCTATCTGGACAAGTGATCCAGGAGGACATATTCGATCTGGACCAGTGCCAGAGGAGGACATTTGCCACCTGGAAACGTGCCACCCGGACAGCTGAGGCACTTGTCCTGATACCCTGTAACAGACCAGTTAGAAAAAATAATGGGACAGCATCAAATTGTCTCAACATTTTACTATAGTTTTGATAACTTAATTGTATTGTTTATATTGAGAAAAAAAACACGAATTTATATATCAAAAGATTTTTTTTCCCTTTTCTTCAAGTCATAATTAGTGATTTAAATACGTGACGTGTGACGCCATAAGTAACATTACGAGGTAAAATCATAAGATTTTGATTACTTGTTTTACTTAATTCAATTTTTTATTTTTTTATTTTTTATTTTGTTTTATATGAAAACAAAACCTAGTGAATTTTACAATAAAGACAATATCTTTTTTTTGTAAATTAATTACGAAGTCGCCAGCGGCCTATTTCAATTTTTCGCGTCTTTTTCTCTCTATGTTGTTTGCTGCCAGTTGAAAAGCGTGAAAAGAAAAGCCTTATACAAGAGCCCAGTATTGGGTTTCTTTTGATTTAATAATTTTTGAGGTTCGCCTTTTGTTCAGTAAGATATGAATGACACTTTATACGTGAGAAGAGGTTGGCTGAAGGCGTGAAGGGGGAGGGGGAGAGGGGGGAGGGGGAGGGGGAGGTGAGGGGTGGATGGGGAGGCTGGCTGAAGGCGTGAAGGGGGAGGGGGAGAGGGGGGAGGGGAGGGGGAGGGGAGGGGGAGGGGAGGGGTGGATGGGGAGGCTGGCTGAAGGCGTGAAGGGGGAGGGGGAGAGGGGGGAGGGGAGGGGGAGGTGAGAGGTGGATGGGGAGGCTGACTGAGGGCGTGAAGGGGGAGAGGGTGGGGGAGGTGAGGGGTGGATGGGAAGGCTGGCTGAAGGCGTGAAGGGGGAGTGGGAGAGGGGGGAGGGGGGGGTGAGGGGAGTCAATGGATGTACGAGGGGGCTAAAGGAGTCGATCGGTGAGAGTCGACGGAGCCGCGATCGTTGAGGATCGATGGGTGAGTCGAAAGTAAGATCCATGGGGGAGGTTGGTGTGGTGGTCGATAGGCGTAAATCGATTGGGTGGAGTAGAATGTGACTGGGTTTTATTACCGATATCTAACCTCTTTCATTAGATCTTTTAAAAAATAAAGTACGTTAGTAAAAAAGCTATTTTCTCGATAATTGTCACAAAATCTCCACTCAATATTCCCGACACTAAACATTCTGTTTTAGCCCTAAAAATATTGTTCTATGACTGTCCTGTCTAATTGGGACAGTAACATCACGTGACTTTCGTAGCCATTGTCTCCTGGTTGCTGCTGATAAACACTCGAGGTACACGATAGAACTGCTTTGTGTTGACGATCTGTTTAATTCTGAAAACGCGACGTTTAGGCTCATGTGGGGATATACCCATCGCGTGATGATGTCCACGGCTTATTATCACGGGAAACAGCTGAATAATGTAAGATAAAAAAAAAGAAACTCCACTAAAACCTCACTATAACGACAATATTCCGGACAGGCTGTAATATTTATTCTAAAGAGGTGTCTACCAAAGAGAGATGAGTTTTTAGTAGAATTTGGAAATGCAAAAAAAAAAAAAAGAAAAAACAAAAAAACCTCATAAATTGTTCGGATGAATGAAATACGGAGGTAATCCTGAAAACTAAAAAAACATTCAATTTTAAAATAAATTTTAATAGAAATAAAGGTGAAATAATTGTGTTTTGAGTCCGGTTCTATTTGACGAATTTGGTTTTAGCGTGTTTTTTTTTTGTATGACGCAATAATGAATTGTCTGTCCTGAAACTGAAGTGTACTTTTGACAATCAAAATGACAATAACAAAGTTTTGACAATTAAAATGACAATAACAAAGTTTTGACAATAAAAATGACAATAACAAAGTTTTGACAATAAAAATGACAATAACAAAGTTTTGACAATAAAAATGACAATAACAAAGTTTTGACAATAACAAAGTCCATAAATGATGCTCCGTTGATGACGCTAAAAATTTTGTTTCTAATCTGAAATATCCGCTAAACCGTCATGACAGCTTCAAAGGTATCTTAATGTTTAAAAAATTAATTGTCAATTATCAATTAAATTAATTAATAAATTGTCATATATTATTAAATTAAATTTAATTCAATTTTAAATTCAATTAAAGTTTAATGAAAGAAATCGGCGTATCGTTGTTCAGTCCAACGGGTTATTCTAGTTTCGGGGTCAAACTATTCATTAGAACAGCGTTTGAGAGAAAAATAAAACTTGAGGTTGGTCCATTTAAATTATTGTGTCAAACATGTGAACCAGAATCAGAACGATTTGTTGAATTTGTAGGATTTGTTGGATGATTACCTACGTAAAGTTTTATTGCATGACATCTATGGAGATTCAGAGAGAGAGAGAGAGAGAGAGAGAGAGAGAGAGAGAGAGAGAGAGAGAGAGAGAGAGAGAGAGAGAGAGACAGACAGACAGACAGACAGACAGACAGACAGACAGACAGAGACAGACAAATAGAGAGACAAGCTCTCATGTGAAATATAGAAATGGAAAGCTGTATGTACCCATATGTACTATGATCGAGCGCGAAAACATAAACACCATATTACATGGCATACAACTGCTGTAAATTATAAATTTATAAATTGTAAATTGAGATATTTAGATAAGATAAAACAGATCATACGCCTGCAAAGGCATCACATTTGTTATGAATTTGTCATGAATCTAGCACGAATTTAGCAGGAATTAGCCATGAATTTATCATGAATTTAGCACCAATTTATGTTTAATTGACCATGAATTTAGCTCGAATTTGTCATGAATTTATCAGGAATTTAGCACGAATTTATCATGACTTTGTCAGGAATTTAGTACGAATTTATCATGATTTTTTCAGGGATTTAGCATAAACTGTACCAAGTTCTCTCCCTCGTTACATTCTTGTTTTGTCATGTATCTCATTCGGGTCTTTCCGGTGGAGGTATTCTTCCGACTGCAATTTTTTTTTATAAATTATAAAGAAATGATGAGGAAAAACATAAAAATTCTAATTTTCTTTCAACATGCTCACTTTCAAATTTATAAACCCACCATATGATCTTTTAAAAACTATTTTACATATTATTCAGCCCCCTTAATAACCAATATGTGAATATGTTTCTGGCAAAGTGGAAATTTGTTTAATTTTGCCAGTTTTTTCTATTATTTCTTTATATCCTTATCCCAACTGAATTCAGCCGAAACGCACAAACTTTTCGGCAAAAGTCAAAGTGTGATCTGGCTTATTGGTGGAACATGATTTATTCCCAAAGTAAAAATGGCCAGTCTACTTTCTATGAGAAAATGAAACTATATACTATTAAATTCATTATTCATATAGATTGTGAGTCCAAACATTACTCAGTCACACTAATCACTCACTTGGTCAATCAATCAATCAATCAATCAATCAATCAATCAATCACACTAATTAATGTGACGTCCACAAAGGTGTCTGTAGTCTGATATGTTTGCCGCAAAATCACTTCGACCTTTATTCTCTAACTTTTATGAACCTTTCTTCCCTTTTTTCATTTTGTGTCAAACGGTGATGTATTTTCCGTTCTTTTCTCCAAATTATATTGATTTTAATTCATCGATATCTTAAAAAAATGGATTAGTTGCGATCAGTTTCCCTCAAAATGCGTACTGCCTTATCACTAGTTCTACTATTACGTCACCTAATTCTGTTAGTATTATACATAGCACTAGTACGATAAGTAGCCCAAGTATTACTAGTACTACTATGTCGATGGTACTGTTCTTACTTTTAGTACTGCTAGCACTGTTAGTACCGCTATTCCCGTTAGCACTGCGAGTAATGCTAGTGTTGCTAGTACTTCTTTTAGTTCTTGTACTGCTAGCACTGTTAGTACTCTAGTGCCGTTAGTACTGCGAATATTGTTAGTACTGCCAGTGTCGCTGATACTACTAGTAATGTAACCAACACTACAACTACCATCACTCCAATTACCATGGCTACAATGACAATGCGACAAACGCTTTTTGTAAATACTACACAGTCTTACAACCTGTGCATTCTTTTCACGGTAATACCTATTATTGGACATCTTTTCATGACAAGAAATCAACACTGGTCATGATTATTTTCGCCCGGGCTCCGATCTGATGCATTGTTTTGCAGTTTTCCCCTCTCCAGTTGCCATTTTTGCTGAATACACTAGCTATCACGTTTCACTTCATTTGCTAGTATTGCGTAATAGACCATTGTTCACTGAGGATGCTGGTGACACGATACATGTGAAAACTGAATGAGTAGCACCATAGCCGAGATAGTTTTTTGCTGACATAGATACTCCACTCAGAATGCTCAAAATCTTTTTAATAGTAAGGTGATGAACAAATAAGATTTCAAATTAGTAATGACTTTTTTGTTTGGGCGGAAGCCATGCGAACCACAAACAAAAGCCAGTTCGTTTCATTTTCATTTATGTTTTGATAAAGTAATCTCACAAGTTTATGTCATAAGAACAGTGTGTCTATTTCTACCAGGCACTGTAATTTAATCAGTAGAAATGCATTTAGTGGGACCATATCAATGTTGATTCTATCTCTCACCAAAAATGAAATCGGATTTTGCTAGAGGCAATTGTACTGCAGACCACTTTGTGTATCTTTGCAGAAAAGTTAACGTTCCCAGTACCGATCATTGATGAGCACAACACACATCTCGTACATTTAGCATACAACGTAAGGTCATGCGGTTAACATACAATATATGTGTCATGAGGTTGGTATACAATCTATGCGTCATGCGGTGAACATACTATGTACTTGTGAAGTGGTCAGCACATAAAGTATACGTCATCCGATTGGCATACAGCTTAAGTGTCACATAATGACGTTAAAATAGTAAGGTATGGAGTTTGCATACAAGACATGTGCCATACGATTTATGTGCAATGCATGCCTTGCATCTTACATACTTTTTTCTACTGCTGTATTACTCTAACCCTAAGTTCCCTACGGGTGAGTAGCATAGTTTATTCTTATCACAAGCCAATTCACATCTTTTGAGCTCTAAAAAATATCGAGTGTAAAGTCCCGGAAAGCTGAAACAAATGGTTTACTTCATTTTTATACTACATTATAAATTTCTGTTACATAAATTGTAATGTCTTCTCTAGAAATAAAACTTGAATTGCACAGCGCCATCTGTGATATAAAGTAATATCTTCGATAGAAACTGATACCAGCGAAACAAAGCCATACCTATGCCACAAAGTAACACTTGTGATACAAAGTGATACCTGAGATAGAAAATGACATCTGTTGTACTAATTGATATATGCGATACAAAGTAATACGCGTGACACATAATGACACCTGTGGCCTAAAGTAAATAACCAGTAGTGGATATAATAAAACACATTTGAAGTTCCTATCTTCTGTGAGCCATTTTTCTTAATATATCATTTAAAACAGAAAATAAAAACAGTATTTGGACCGTTTCAATAGGTCGTTAGAATTCAAAGATTAAAACATAAATCGGTGCTGAAATCCAAAAGGCCGATTAAGAAAGCAACGAATCTACAAAGATGTCTTCCTACCTCACTTGAGCTGTTTCAATGACAGAGATCAAATGGCACAGTGTATTGATTTGGCGATATCCCACTATCATCTGTTTGCTTCCTTTAACAAAATGTCATAACACTTTATTGATAAACTTGTAGCAATTGTTTGCTTTAACAGACCTCAGGAATTTCAATACTAACCATTTTGACATTTTGTTCTGTTTTGCTTCATAAATTATCTTCTTGCATATGATTTTGCTTCTTAAATTATATAGTTATTGGGATTTGCATAGGTATCATGCAAACCTGAGTGATATTACGTTATTTCTTAGCAAAACATAAAAATAAGTGAAACAATAATAAATATAAAAAGATAGATAGAAAAAATAAATATTAAAAAAGTATGAAAAATTGAAAAGATTTGAATAAAATGTAAAACAATAATTCCTTCTGCTGTATTTTTTTCTTTAGATAGAAATCAAACGTTGAATTTATTATTAAATTATTCTATAAATATCCGCAGAATTTTATCTACTCATCTTGCGACTTGATCGACAGGACCAGTAATAGTACTAATTCCAGAAAGTTCTAACGTTGTATGGGCACCAAAAATTATATTTTTTATTGTTTTAAGTGTGAGTTTCGTGCTGGAATATATAACCCTATTGCAGTATATCACTTACAAACTCACGAACGTTTCTTGTGCCATCTAGTTCTTTAAACAGCGTGCACAAATGCACGAATATTGATTAAATTCACGAATATATATAAAATATATGAATATTTATTCAATTCTATATCTTTTGAATAAACTTATAGCCACTTGCGTTTTTCAGATGGAAAACTGAAAAAGGGTTATTTCTTGATAATTGTTTCAGTCTGCTCTACGGGTTGCTTCTATCATTGGGATGGCCAGAATTACCTCTGCCGTGCACAAAACATACGCCGTACTGATCATCTATTTGGCCTGTCATTGTGTTTATTATATATTTGGCATGCCATTATGTTTATCACGTATATTATTCATACCATTGTGTTTATTACATATTTGGCATGCCATTGTGTTTATTATATATTTGGTATGCCGTTGTATTTTTCATATATTTAGCATGCCATTGTATTTATCATATATTTAATATGTCTTGTGTTTATTATATATTTGGTATGCCATTGTGTTTATTATATATTTGGCATGATTTATACCTATTTCATGGGAATGGACAACACTGTGACTGTCTGGCGTTTAGAACTCGTTACCCCTTTCATGCATTTAGGATGCGTCAAACCTGTCTTGCGTACCATTGAAATTACACGTCAGAGAAAGGTTTATTTCAGCGCGACCAAAAACGACGTATAAACAACGTCGCTTATCCAACATGTGGGTCAAAAACGTTCATTAGACGTTGATCTATGGTAGCGAATAATCACATCCAAAAGGGTCAAGTCGTGTCTCTATCCAGCTATGTAACCCCGTCTCTGATTGGACGTATCAAATTGTCAGGTTCCCGGATGTTAGTGACACCACAGCAGTCAGTGCTCAAATATTGGGAGATGGGGGTGGCGGGAAAGAGAGGAAGAGAGGGGGAGAGAGGGGGAAGGGGTGGGGGAGAGGGATGGAGGGGAAGGGGAGGGGGAGGGGGGAGAGTACACTTGTTATATGAATCAAGCTGTCAGATGAGAGGGTTGTGACTGCCACAGAAGTAACTGATCACAGCAACTTCAAAGTTTTCGTCAACATGCGTCAATTATTCCTAAGTGGCACTGTAAATTACTGGGCCTCTTGCACACAGCTCTGTGTGTGTGTGTAGCCCCGTACTGGTCTGAACCTTATTACTAAAGAGAAATACCAGATTGATGCAAGTGCGAGAGGATTAAATATTATTATTATTATTATTATTATTATTATTATTATTATTATTATTATTATTATTATTATTATTATTATTATTATTATTTAACATATTTATATAGCGCCTAATATATATGATCTCTAAGCGCTTTACAATACTGTGAAAAGAATATTATGATAATACTGATGAAAAAACATAAAATTAGATATGATAAAACAGTGAAAACTGTACTAAAAACCGATAATCACTAGACAAACCTTGTAATGCTAAATATACTGAATTAAGCAATCAAGTATACGCTTTTCTAAAAAGATATGTTTTAAGTGCTTTTTTAAAAAGAGGTAGGTGAAGAGTTCCACAAACGTGGAGCACAGTTCCTTAACGCACGATCACCAAATTTACTTAAGTTTGGAATTTGATGACTTGAAACTGGTAGTCTGATCGTGTAGTCCTATGAGCTGGACGCCAGGAGATGAGTAAATGGAGTAGATGGAGAAATAGTAAATAAATGAATAAATCTGTTTTTATTCCTTGTTTTCTTTGTTAATGTCAAAGTCCAGTTGGAATCAGATGAAACTGCCGCTTTGGTTTGCTCGTTGCATCTCCAAGCACTCCCCCTCTTATGTTCATGTATCTATGATTTAGTAATGTAAATTGTTTATTTTATTTATTTATTTTTTTTGTTTTTGTTTTTGTTTGTTTTTGTTTTTTTTTTGGGGGGGGGGAATACATTTTTCACATGATAGATACAAATCTTTACTGTAAAATTAACTTTTTATAGACAGCGTGTGTAATGAGTGTATTGCTTCGCTTCCTCAGGGCTGCGATCCCAGACACTCAGACACTTAACAAAGCTGCATGTCACTCCCCCTCCTCCCAACTATATCACAATTTCTTTGTTGTATTTGTCGTAGCCACAGGAGCTTAAATTAACGCGCATTACGTCACTGGCTTTTGTCATCGGCCTTAAGTACTTACGAAAGTCGCTAAAAATACTCTCTGCTCCGTTCATACGTGGTCAACACAGCTTCGTGCTTGTAAACCGATTGTTTTTATATTGTAATTTACTATTTTATCGGTAAATTCAAAACAAAGTTTAAAAACAGCTTTAGAATTCTTGACGTTTCCGCAAAAAAAACTCTAAAGATGTCGGATGTTGGATGAAAACCATGCATGCAAAAATTATTTATTGGTGCATTAAACAATATCTCGCAGTTTCCAAATATTTTTATTGACTTACATCTCTTTCGAATCGATTTGCAATAAAAAAAATACGAGCCACTTGATCGTGCAACAGTTAGTTTTGTTAACTATGCCACAGTGCGATTTGCTAAACACAGTGCAAGACAGGGGTGGGGGCGGGGGCTGGAGGGGGAAGGGGATGGGGGCGCATTTGTCAGTTAAGAGATTACGAGAAATGCTGTTAGGTGATGTTGAACAAGGTGGTCAAGAGGAATAAAACAGCCAGTTGAAGTGTTGAGTTTTATTGTGCTGACTGAGTAAATGGCACTGCGTTTATTTTCTGTGTAAACAAATTTACTTTTTTTCGTGTTTATTTTCGTTTACTTTCGTTGTGTGTGAACACATAATGGTGCCTGAATGAGAACTTGTGTGTACTGTGCGGGATAGGGGGGAGGTGGTGGGAAGGGGGGAGCGGCATGGGGGGGGGGGAGGGCGGGAATGCGGGAGGGTGAGGGAGTGTGTTATCTGTTTAAAAGAAACCAGATAAAAACCACTTCATAACAGGCCACTCACGTCATTTTCAAATCACACAACAAGTTTGAAATTATAGACTTGAAGTTATTTTATTGAATTTGTAGTGCGGGTGTGGATATTTTTGCAATTCAAAATTTACCCATCCAGTTTGAACCTTATGACAATCTTCTAAATAAAAATAGCTCTGACAAAAAGGTCTTAGTTAATTAAATTCTAATCAATTTCAAATTACAACACTAAATATAAAACCTGCTTAAAAAGTTGAAATGTAAAATAAAAACATGTCAAACATCGGGCCGGAATAGACGAAGAGTAACTGATTACAGCATGAACCATGGTGCAGAGGATTCCCCCGGTGTAGGACCACTTTACAAATGGGACCACTCCACAAATGGGACCACTCCACAAATGGGACCTCTCCACAAATGGGGCCAGGTCACAAATAGAACCGCTTTTTTTAAAGTCCTGTTTTTAGACAATTTCCATTAAGAAGAAGACCCGGAAATAGAAATGTCCTGGAAATAGGAAAGTGTTACGCCATCATATCCCCCCCCCCCTATCCCTTACCCTCCCCCCACTTTAACTCCCAAAATGCCCTATATTTGGTAAATAATACTGGTTTTGCGCTTCGAGTTAATAGTATTACAAATACTTATAAATCTATTTCCAAGGTAATATCCCCGTCACTAATTGCCGAAATTTATTATCACAAGTTTTTTTAATGTATGTTGTTGCATGTCTTGGGTGAATGCTGTAATCTGATTGGTCGATGCCCAAGTCAATCATTTTCCAATGTTAGCCTGAACAAAACACCAATCATGTAACAAAGCAGATATCGAGCCAACAAGAAGATATTATTGACCAGCTACGAAAATGTTGACCCAAAAGTCAATATTTTCTCATTGGCCAATAACTTCATGTTGATTTAAAACAAGAAAACGCCTGCTAATTGTATGCATGAAAAATATTTAATTGCAATCAAAACAAAAAGGCTGGCGTTACAATGCAATTGAGAAAAGATAAAAAGATTTGAACAGCGTTAAGCTTAATATGACGTAGTCAGCTGTATCTCTTTTTTTTTTCTTTTTTTTTTGCATTTGGAGATAGAGAAATCTGTTGCTAAGTTAAAATTCTGCATTTATATTTTACTTTTTATATCTTAGTCATAAGTAACAAATTCTGTAGTGAGTATTTTTTTTTATTTTATAGTATTTAAAGAAAAATCTCTTATATTTATAAAAAATCTCTTCATGTATTTAAATTTGAAAAACAATTACATTTATCTTTATCTGAAAAATGGGGTATCAATTATATCTGTTATTCAATTAGATTAGCAGATATTGACTTATGTCGAGTCAACACGGTGTCCGGAAAAAATGGAGTCAACACAGAGGAATGTTGACCAGCAAGAAAATGTTGACCTTTAGGTTGCTATATTCGCATCTGGTCAATAATAAACATATGATGATTTATTTCAAGTCAACATGAAGTAATATATTGACCTGTAAGAAAATATTGACCTTCAGCTCAACATTTTAGTATCTGGTCAGTAATGTCTTATGTCCACTCGAAACAAATCAGTATGTGCAGGGGTTTCGATTAAAAATACTTGCAAAAACCCAATCTGCTTTTGCACATTAAATCATGTACACATTTCAGCTGTTACATGATTCGGATGAATGCTGAAATCTGATTGGTCGATTCTCAAGGTAACGTGAGATATCTAAAAAATATATCTTTATAAATTAGACTCATTTCTAAGACAACACTTCAACACTTCAGTTAAGTATTCAGTACTGAGCAGTGAAGAAAGCCAAATTACAGTATTCAGTATTAAGTATACCGAAGAAAGTTAAACTGCAGTACCTAGTACTGAATACTGCATAAAATCAAGTATTATGTTTTGATACTGGAACCATTAATCTTTTAAAGAATACATTTAAAAACTTAAAAAAAATAAAATTAAAAAAAATTAAATTTAGTTCTCCTGACTGCATTTCCTCTTTGTTTAAAAGTGCCTTTTAAAAAAAAAAAAAAAAACTACGACAAACTTTGAATTTTGGAGAAACAAAAATTAATTTTACATTCTACTTCATTTCCTCACTAAGACGTAAAACAAAATGCATAAAAATAAAAATATAAAAATAAAAATGCAAAAATTCATTTCGAAGAAACGTATAATAACTTTCTATAAATAAATCATTTCCTTAAATTATTATAAAAATGCCCAGACGAATGAAATAAGTCGTGAATATTAAGGACTTAATTATAACTTTCCTTATTTGCTGTCACCACGAGTGACATTAAAGTCTAATGAGTGATTTTTATTTGGCATCAGACTGTTGGGAGAATGGGTTCGGGGAAAAAAAATAATCATTGTTGATAAATTGGCCCCGATAAAGTCACAGTGATTGATGATCTTTGTGCTTCATTGCATAATGGTTTAATAAGAGGGTGTTGTGTTCTGTTCATGGTGTGGTTCCCCTCACCCCCCCCCCCCCACCTTACCCCTTCACCCCCTCACTCTCCCACCCCCTCCCCCCTCATACTTGCCGTTTTACGATTTCTACACCCGCTATGACTGCGGCCTGTTCATGGACTCGTAGTCGACCTGAAATTAAATTTTACATGTGTCGTTTAGAATCAGTTTGGCCCTGATGTACGTTCGAAATGCTTTTTAGATACTTGACTGTGTACATGAACAATTCTCTCAATACTCGGTTCCTTACCCATATGACTTAAACCACCAGCTTCTGTGACATGGTGTCTTCTGTGACACGCTGTCTTCTGTGACACACTGTCTTCTGTGACATGGTGTCTTCTGTGACACACTGTCTTCTGTGACATGGTGTCTTCTGTGACATGTTGCCTTCTGTGACACGCTGTCTTCTGTGACATGGTGTCTTCTGTGACACGAGTAGGGAGAAAGTGGGGGTTCTAAAACAGGAAGTGACGTCATAATGACGTCATGAGGTGTTTTAGAAGCCCCATGGGGTTTCTAAAACAGTGACGTCATATTGACGTCATATTGACGTGATATTGACGTCATATGGACGTCATATGGTTGTCATATGGACGTCATATGAACGTCACATGAACGTCATAATGACGTGAGGAGTTGTTTTAGAAGCCCCATGGGGTTTCTAAAACAGTGACGTCATTATGACGTGTTATGGACGTGTTATGGACGTGTTATGGAAGTGATATGGAGGTCATATGGAGGTGATATGGAGGTCATATGAACGTCATATGAACGTCATATGAACGTCATATGAACGTCATATGAACGTCATAATGACGTAATATGGAGAGTGGGCGGCCATTCAAACGGGCGGCCATTCAAACAACCATTCAAACAACCATTCAAACGGGCGGCGATTCAAACAACCATTCAAACGGGCAACCATTCAAACGACCAGTCAAACGGGCAGCCAGACAAAATGACACCCGGACAAAATGGTGCCCGGACAAAATGACACCCGAGCACCCGAGCACCCGAGCACCCGAGCACCCGAGCACTCGAGCACTCGAGCACTCGAGCACTTGAGCACCCGAGCACTCGAGCACTTGAGCACCCGAGCACTCGAGCACCCGAGCACTCGAGCACTTGAGCACTCGAGCACTCGAGCACTTGAGCACTCGAGCACCCGAGCACCCGAGCACTCGAGCACTTGAGCACTCGAGCACTCGAGCACTTGAGCACTCGAGCTCTTGAGCACCCGAGCACCCGGACAGCAAAGGGTTCATAGAGACATGGTTAGAGCTGGCCTGCTGTGTATTTTGACCCATCAATGACGTCACACAGAGCGACTCAAGCTTACAACCAACTGATGGATAGGCAATCCGGGGCCAGCCGTACAGTAGGTCGACAGGCCCCCCGGGGCCTGCCATCACCAGCTTGGCAAGCCCCCCGGGGCCTGCCAAACATCAGGTTGGTAGGCCCCCCCCCCCGGCTCACCAACCCATGAGCCCCCCCCCCCCCGGCCCAGCAATCTTTCAGCATACACTGTATCTATATGGGTGAGCTAGTCGACAGACCCCCCCCCCCCCGGCTCACCGGCCCATGAGCCCCCCCCCCGGCTCACTGGCCCATGAGCCCTTTTCTCGCTCTCTAACCAAGCCATTGCAGCAGCACTCTTTACCCTTAAGGAAGAGAGGTGTCTCCATGCATTGTGGCCATATACAAGCAACAATCCTTTCTTTAAAGCTTTCTCACTATTCTAACACCTATGACAACCAAACCAACGGACACCCAGACACACGGACACCCAGACACGGACACCCAGACACACGGACACCCAGACAGTCCTTTTTTTTTTGTTTTTTTTTAGTTTTCATCCCTCTTCACCCACATCAAACCAAACCACGGAAACAAGTGTTTTTAGGGCTTTTACCGTTCTTCCAGCACACACACGTTCACTAATGGATTGCCGTAGCAGTAATTAAAAATGAGCACTCTTTTTCCTTAAGGAAGAGAGGTGTCTCCATGCATTGCGGCCATTTACAAGCAACAATCCTTTCTTTAAAGCTTTCTTACTCTTTTAACACCTATGGCAACCAAACCAACGGACACCCAGACACACGGACACCCAGACACGGACACCCAGACACACGGACACCCAGACAGTCCTTTTTTTTGTTTTTTTTTTAGTTTTTATCCCTCTTCACCCACATCAAACCAAACCACGGAAACAAGTGTTTTTAGGGCTTTTACCGTTCTTCCAGCACACACACGTTCACTAATGGATTGCCGTAGCAGTAATTAAAAATGAGCACTCTTTTTCCTTAAGGAAGAGAGGTGTCTCCATGCATTGCGGCCATTTACAAGCAACAATCCTTTCTTTAAAGCTTTCTTACTCTTTTAACACCTATGGCAACCAAACCAACGGACACCCAGACACACGGACACCCAGACACGGACACCCAGACACACGGACACCCAGACAGTCCTTTTTTTTGTTTTTTTTTAGTTTTCATCCCTCTTCACCCACATCAAACCAAACCACGGAAACAAGTGTTTTTAGGGCTTTTACACGCATATCCCATCACTAATGGCTTGTCGTAGCAGCAATTAAAAGTGAGCAGCCATTGCCTCCTTAAGGGGGAGAACTCTCCATGCATTGCGGCTACGAAAACCGAACACGCACACACACACACACACACACACACACACACACACACACACACACACACACACACACACACACACACACACACACACACACACACACACGCACAGACACACATAGACACACATAGACACACATACATACGTTTTTTTTTAATTTTTATCCCTCTCTCTTTCCACACACACCAAATCACGGCAGCAACTGTTTTTTAGGGCTTTTCTCGTTCTCCAAGCACACACACCATCACTAATGGATTGCCGTAGCAGCAATTAAAAATGAGCACTCTTTTTCCTTAAGGAAGAGAGGTGTCTCCATGCATTGTGGCCATATACAAGCAACAATCCTTTCTTTAAAGCTTTCTCACTATTCTAACACCTATGACAACCAAACCAACGGACGCCCAGACACACGGACACCCAGACACGGACACCCAGACACACGGACACCCAGACAGTCGGGTTTTTTTTGTTTTTTTTATCCCTCTCTCTCTCTACACATATAGAAATAGCCACAACTGATTCAGCGTTATATTTCTCAAGCCTGGGTATTTTTTTTTTTAAACCCAGACAGTGGCTTATTTCTCTCTCTCTCTTCACACACATAACACAGCAAACGGTCAGACAGACAGATTTAGCGTTTCATTTCTCATGCCAGGGTATTTTTAACCCAGACAGCAAATTCTTTTTGCTTTCTCAAACGGTCAGACGGACAGATTTAGCGTTTCATTTCTCATGCCAGGGTATTTTTAACCCAGACAGCAATTTGTTTTGCTTTCTCAGACGGGCAGACGGACAGATTTAGCGTTTCATTTCTCATGCTAGGGTATTTTTTAACCCAGGCAGCAATTTGTTTAGCTTTTTCAGACGGTCAGACGGACAGATGGAGCTATAAATCAATGATTTATAGTCCTCTTTTTTTTTTTAGCATTTCCCACACTCTCATTCATACTAAGATTGTCTGATGAAGCGTTTCATTTCGTAATAATGGGAGGGCCGCTAAAAAGCAGCCCTGGAGGGATTTCCGTAGTCTGGTCCTGGTCACTGCCTCTTGTCATCAGTTCTCCTGCCGCTGTCACTGCCTCCCGCCATCGGTTCTCCTGTCGCCGCCACTGGCGCCGCCGCTGACGCCACCGCTGGCACCGCTGCCGCCACCAACCTCGCCACAGCCACACTTCCGCTTATGTGCCACAACCGCGACCCTGCTCGAGGTGAATCCTTTGCCCTGGACACTACAAAAATAATATTCGGACTTCAAAGCCTCCGGGCATTGCTGCTCATGCAATCTCATTGAATATTCTGCCGGAAAGCCAAAATGGCAGAATTTACAATAATTAACATTATCCAAAGTGCCCAAGATTTGCATGACCTCCTGGAAATCTGACTCTTTTCTAGAGACATTCTCCAGTTTCACCTGAGCAGGTTCGTTGTTGCGGTCAGTGTTTGAAGGTGACTGTATGAAGCTGACTGTATCCGAAATACTGGCGACAGCGATTGTAAGCTCATCGTCAGGAGCTGGTGGCGGACTGTCCGGTCTTGTAACGGTTGCGCTTGGTGCCGCCAGCACCTTCCGGACAGTCACATCAGCTTCCTTTTGATTCACTTTCAACGGGGTCGTCATCGTTGACGCAGCGACTTTGACAGGAGTTGCTCTGGCAGGAGGAGTCTCTGTCATCGTTGCTGCGATCACTCTGGCTGGAGGAGTCTCTGTCATCGTTGCCGCGGTCACTCTGGTCACTCTGGTCACTTTGGCCACTTCCTGGCAGGGCGACGGGTCCCTGGGCGGCGAACGATGGCGTAGTCGCTTATGGCTCTCCTCCGCCGCCCTGCCAAACAGGTTGAACCGTTCCTCCGGTCTGTTCGCAAGGAAATTTCTCCACTTTCGAAACAGAAAAGTTTGATATTCAATGTAAATCTCCTCCCAGAAGTTGATATCCTTCGGTGATAGGAAGTAGCGGCCCCGAAGCTCGTCCGAAAAAAACTCGTCCTTATACAACATGGTTGAATTTCGATGTGCTCGCTTCCGAAACAGAAAAATTTGATATTCTATAAATATCTCCTCCCAGAAGTTGACATCCCTCGCTGATAGAAAGTAGCGACCTCGAAGCTCATCAGAAAAAAACTCGTCCTTGTACTGCATGATTAAATTTTGATGTGTTCGCTTCAAAGGTTCAAAGCAGACTGACTGCACACAGACTGCAAAGCAAACTGATCGACCCCCCCCCCCCGGCTCACCAACCCATGAGCCCCCCCCCCCGGCTCACCAACCCATGAGCCCCCCCCCCCCCGGCCCAGCACTCTTTCAGCATACACTGTATCTATATGGGTGAGCTAGTCGACAGACCCCCCCCCCCCCCGGCCCAGCTACCTAGTGACCCCCCCCCCCCCCCTCCCGGCTACTTTTTACGCCGCTGGCTCACGGCTCACCGTCAGTAGTATAAAAAGGTCGGGTCGACACCACTCTAATCATTGTATTGCCAAACCATCATGGAGACGTCTCGAAACGCAACAACGGCTAGCAACATGGAAATTGATAGCCTGTTCAGCAATGAAACAATGGCTTTTACAGATGCAGTTTTAACTGCAGAGGAGACTGCTGCCTTCCTAAGTACACTAAAAGAAGCTGAAAAAGCCTTGGAGGAAGCATTAGGGGCTCCGTCAGCCGTGTCTACAGTACAGCAAACTAGGCCTGAAGAAGTACAGCCAGTACAGCAAGCAATGCCCGATCCCGAGGGATCTGACTACCCGTTCTGGGTTGCCAATGCGCTTGTAAATGGTAGCGCCAAACCACTTAGTACAAAGTTGCAGGCTCATCTAGAGCATCTTGAGGAGGAAGAAGTGGTCATGTCAAGCGATGACGACGGTGACGACGACGATGACGACAATGGCGACAATGACGACAATGACGACAATGACGACAGCGACGACGATGAAAAGCAGCTCAAATCTAAATTCGAATTGAGCAAAAGTATTCCTGTTACTGAAGAAGACGTCACGCTGTTGAAACGGAACTTTCAAGCAGTGATTCCTCTGATAGATTGTAACATTTTATGGTGCTTATGTGAAGAAGGCTTTTTCGACACATACATATACCTAACGGAAGAAGTGAACACTGTCATTCAGCTTATCTACATGCTAGAAGGAAACATAGAGCATGTTCCCGCGTCAGAGCCACAGTTCTCCGAAGCCATGACCAGACGTTTCGTTCAACTTATTAGAAGTCTTCATGAGGAACTTTTTAAGACATTATGTCTACCGGCGCCAAAGTGTGTTGATGAGGATCGCGATTCCAAATATGCAAAGGTCATGCTACATGGCTTCAAGTACCTTGAAGAACGTATTAAGGTGTACGAGATGATGGCCTACCTCTATGAAAAAGGATATTTCACCATGTCAATGCTCTTCCAATGGATAATTGGAAGTCGCAAACGAGGAGATTTTTTAGTGATCGTCATGAGACAATCTCTAACAGACGGTTTACCAACAGCCTTTCTGGATGGTTTCAACGAGATCACTCCGCGATTTAGCAAACATCTCATGAAAACATACATGTAATGTCCATATAAAAGGAGTGAGGTGTCAAGTGCAGTCATCATTCGACGCGCAGCCATGGAGAAGACAAGCAGCTTTAAAATTAGTGCAAACTTAACAATTACTGTGGAGCATGGACAATTTGGATTATTTCTTCGAATCAAACGTGGAGAGAGATGGCTTGCTTTATCACCATCCTTGTGGAAGATTGTGTGTCTGAACTTACCAAGATTACGTGACATTGGCTTCAAACTGTACTTAACGCAAACGAAATGGCTTGAAGTCATTTCATACTTGGATATGCGCTATGTGAGTTTTGTGCAAACATTCTTGCTTGAAGGGAAAGAATATACGCGTTACATCAACATGAATGATGGTGAATGGGAGACATTGCTTCAGGAGATGGATAACATTAACTCAACCTTATTGCCATGTACGGAATGTCATGGTAAGAAAACTCCTGTTAAGCTGCAAAAGGACAATCGGATGAAAGTGTCGAAGCTATCCAAGAAAAGACTGGCTGAAGTTCAATTGGAGAATATGGATGTGCAAAATCAACTTGGACTTACCTGTGAATATTGTGGTGCTTACGGATATGCTGAGGATTATGATTGTCACTGCCACAAGTACAATTGCAAGTTGTGTGAACCAGACAACTTCTGCAACAAGTGTGGCTTACTAACTGTTTCTGCGGAGTAAGACTGAGAGTCATTTGTTTGCCAACCGTCACAGTGTGCAGACGTGTTATATGGATATGTGAAAGATGGATGTAGAAACGTGTTTCAAGGACAAGTATGTGGACTACATGATAAGTGAACTGGCGCGTTTTGGATCTATTCAACAACAACTGCAACACTTTGACATTTATTGGGAACTTGCACATTCCACGTTAAGCGTACCAAACTTACGTGAGGATTTCATCAAAGAGTGTATGTTTTCAAACATTGACGGAGCTGAGGAGTTTGATGTCGAAGCAGCATATCACTTCGCTCGATTTGATCCAAGACTGTTTGATGAAGTGAGAGAGTGGTTAATCTACATTGCAGTATAATGACAGACATTACATTGAGACAATATATTGTGCAAAAGACATATTGTGAAGAAATGTTATTAGCTGTAAAAAAGTTTGCATGTTTAGTATGTCCTGCTTGTCAAAATGAAGAGTGTTCAGAACATACCTGTCATTCTGCATGTGTCTATACATATTGGAATGAAGCTAAATATTACATTCATTTAGATAAAGTGTTAGATAATGCAAATCAACGCTGTGAAAAATATGGTGTAGATGCTATCACATTTGATGAATTAAGTTGTTGGTTAATGTTCATTGAAGATCAATGGACTCCAATTATTCACACCATTGTATCAATACTTGATTTGTAAGATATGTTGATTGAGCTTTTATAAAATTTAAGATATGTTAATAAAATTTAAGATGTGTTGATAAAATGCAAGATATGTTGATAAAATAAAATGCAAGATATGTTAACAAGTGTTGATCATTTAGTGTTAACATGTCGACGTGGAAAGACTACTTAACCAATATTTACTTTAAACCTGGTCAACCCGGGGCATTTGCTGGTCCTTACAAACTATATCACATATTAAAAAAACATGATCAACCAGTCACTCATTCACAAGTGAAGAAATGGTTACAGGATCAAGATGCCTTCAGTTTACTACAACCTGTAAAATACAGGTTTAAAAGGCAACGTGTCATTACACGTGGAATTGATGACATGTGGGATATTGATTTAGCTGACATGGGAAACATAGCTTCCTATAATGATGACACCCACTTTTTATTAGTTGTCATTGATGTGTTTTCCAAATATTTGTGGGTGCAGCCAATGCCTAATAAATCACATACCAGCGTCATAGAAGCCTTTCAAAAGATTTTTCATGAAACACAACGAAGGCCACGAACTCTAAGGTCAGATAAAGGAACTGAATTTAAAAACAGATGGGTAAAAGCATTTTTGAAGAAGGAGGGAATACATGCCTATACGACAAAGAATGAAACCAAAGCCAACTTTGCTGAGAGAGTCATTCGTACTCTAAAGGGAATGATGTATCGATATTTCCTTCATAATCAAACGTATCGAGATATGGACATCCTTCCAGACTTAGTGTATAATTATAACCATAGACCTCATGGCTCCCTCCCTAATAAGTATGCTCCTGCAGATATTCGTAAAGACATAGAATCGAAAGTGTGGAAGTATATGTATGTAGACAAATTGAAATTAAAACCAAAGAAGAAGAAAAAACCCTACAAATTTAAAATTGGTGATCAGGTTCGCATTTCTCACATGAAATATGTATTTCAACGGGATTATCATATAAAGTGGACGCAAGAAGTGTTCATTATCACACATCGTTGTAAGAAGCAAGGAATACACTTGTATCGTGTGAAAGACTTTTTGGATGAAGATATTGACGGACATTTTTATGAAGAAGAACTGCAGAAAGTGACAAAAGATATTGAATCAGTCTACAGAATTGAAAAGGTTTTGAAAACACGAAAAAGACGAGGTGTTAAAGAATTATTTGTGAAGTGGTTAGGTTGGCCAAAGAAGTTTAACAGTTGGGTGAAAGAAACAGATATTCGAAAATGAAGCATCCATTCACGTGTTTGGTCTCTGGACCTACAGGCAGTGGTAAAACTTCTCTAGTTAGAGAAATTCTAGAACAAAAGTTAATTAAACCCTCTCCAAAAACCATTTTATGGCTCTATGCAGCAGATCAGCCTTTGTATAAGGGAATGAAAGGTGTGGAATTTTACCAAGGCATTCCAGATAACATTGAAGAGCGTTTTAACCCGAAAAAACCAAACTTACTCATCATTGATGACTTAATGACCAAATGTCATAGTGATGAACGCATGACACGTCTATTTAGTGTTGGCAGCAGTCATCAAAATCTAAGCATTATTTTTATTGTGCATAATTTGTTTCATCATGGTAGAGAAATGCGTAATATTAGTTTGAATACACATTACATCATTCTGTTTAAAAATCCTAGAGACAGTCAACAAATAAGTACATTAGCGCGACAAATGTATTCTGGAAAATCTCAATTTCTCATAGAAGCCTATCAAGATGCTACCAGCAAACCTCATGGCTATTTATTCATTGATTTGAAGCCGAAGACAAATGATCAACTACGTATTCGTACAGGCATTTTACCAAAAGATACACATTACGTATATGTTGATAAGGTGGTGTATGAACAAGAACCAAGTCACTTAACCATTCGCAGCCAAGATGTCTAAACGTATTCAAGCGAATCAACCTTTCCTTCACTTGCTTGCACGCAGCGGGCCTAAACGACGTAAATCCTTACTACAACAAGCTACTAAGGAGGAATTAACTAGCTTGTTTGAAATTTGTTTGAATATATTGCGAGGACATTTACCCTTAAGCTCAAAAAGGTATAAGTTATTCAAGCGTGAACGTCATACCCTACGTACACTGGCAAATAAGAAGATATCACTTCGAAGAAAAAAGAAGTTGGTTAATCAGAAAGGAGGATTTATTGGAGCTATTGCTAAATTTGCATTACCCTTGTTAGCTCAGTTGCTGTTAAAATGAAACATACTTTGAAAATGGTTCTCATTCCTGAATATGAATATAAAATGTTGTTAGAAAAGAAGGGAAAAGATGTTGAAATCAAAACGAAAGTGAATAAACTTTTACGTGGGAAACGAACTCGTGAAAAAGCAATAGAAATGTCTCAAGTGCTTGGACGTCATTTACGAACAATTCAATCACAACAACAACAACGACAAAAGTCTGTTACAGCATCTAATGCAGAAAAATCAGAAAAGTCTCAACAGTTTCTAAACCATTTTCAACCCATTTATCATGTAAAACTAACACAACTTCTGGCAGAACTTAAGAAATATGGTACGAGATGGACAGATAAAAATGAACTTGTTTTAAAAACAGGTACTGTCATTACAAATTCTAACATTATTGATTTGTTGAAAGAAGCATTGGTTGCTACAAAAAGAAAAGAACGACGAGAACCACCGCGTGGTTGGAAGCAGTTTATTGAGGAAATTGTAGACGCTAATATTCCAAAAACTGTTTTTGGAAAAAAGACAACTCGTGAAGATATTACAAAAGAGCAACAACAACGTCAACAAAGATTGTTTCCAGAAGGATGGGAAACTTTTTAACATGGATTAAAGAGCTATGGTGCTGTTGTTGTAAAGAAAATGGAAATAAAAATACTATTCCTGTAAAAATTAGGTGTGTTAGTGCTTGTTGTCAGGGAGAAGTAGTAGATACCAATTTAGATCATGTAGATAGCAATTTAGACAATAATGTAGACAGCAATGTAGAAAGTGAGGATGAAGAGTGTCAAACATGAAGTAATGTATATACACATCTAGTCTATCTACATCACATAAACGATTTAGCTGTCATGGAGTCAACAAGTTTTTACATTACTTTACCCAGCAATGCTAGTATGAACTATTATCCCAACAACAAGACTTCGAATTATCAAATTCGTATGCCTCGAACCATCTATCTGAACGGAAAATATGAAGTGGCATTAGCTGAAATTCAATATCCACATACATGGACAACCATGAGACATGGAATGGACTATTCTATTCAGTATCGACAACAACCACTGAATGATATTGTTCTTGACACAATCAATATTCCTTATGGTTACTACAGATCCATACAAGAAATATGTCATGCAGTCAATGAAGAAGCAACTAATTCTATGAAAGATGACCTTAAAGAAGGTATTCGGATAAAGTATGATAAAATTAGACGACGCGTTTTTCTATATCTAAAATACGGCTTTGAAGTGTCATTCTCCACTGGATTAGCTGAGATTTTAGGATTTATCCCAGATCAATGGTATACTGAAACGTGTACAGCTGAATATAAAGCTGATGTGAAACAGGGGTTTTATACACTTTATGTGTATTGTAGTATTTGTGAGCCACAAGTTGTTGGTGATTATTATGTTCCTTTGCTACGTTCTGTTGCAATACAAGGACATGATGGAGACATTATCATGAAAACTTATGGAGAACCTCATTATGTTCCTGTAAACACATCCAAATTTGACGTGATAGAAATGAATATTAAGGATGACACAGACCATAATGTTCCATTTCAAACTGGGAAGGTCATCTGTAAACTTCATTTTCGACCAAAAGCATTATGAAAGCATACACACACAATCCATCTATTTATCGCAACCATTTTCTTCGTCAAGTGGGTGGAGAATTACCAGGATTTAAAGGAGCGCGAATACAATATGGAGATGGTATTGGTTCAATACTGGGATCATTGGCTCGAAAAGCTATTCCACTGCTTAAGACAGGGGCTAAAATCGTTGCACCACATCTTAAAAGGGCTGCAAAAGATATCGCGAAAGATGTTACAGGTCGAGTAGCACAACGTATGTTTGGTGGTGGGTTACGAGGACAAAAGAGACCGAAACGAGCAAAACGTGTCAGAAGGCGAAAGGCAGCTAAACGGATAACATCAAAAAAACATAAGAAAGATATTTTTTAATCATGTCTTTAATTCATAATCATTCTTGTGAATGTAGCCTTTCTCCATTAGAATGGTTTCACATACCACCAACGCAAACTGCTGTAGAAAAAAGTTATAATGTAGACTATCAACCAATGACTACCATTAGAGAGGGTGCTCCAATAGAATTCTACATTCCTGCGAGTACAGAAGAATATCTAGATTTAAAGAACAGTAAACTCCATATTGTATGTCGCATTGTCAAGGCCGATGGAACACTGTGTGGTGTAGATGATAACGTGTCATGTATCAATGATTTGTTTAATGGGTTATGGTCTAATATTGAATTATTTCTAAATGATCGTTTGATATCACATAGTAACAATACCCATGGTTATACTAGCATCATATCTCATCTCATTCATGACTCGGAAGAAAGTCTCCATTCTGAGCGCTCTATGCGTCTCATCTTTAAAGATACTGCCGGATCAATGAATACTTATGAGGTGAAAAGACCTAATCATGAAAGATATGTATCAGGTTTTCATGTAAATATTGAAGGTGGTGATATAGCTGAAACAGGAAATAATGGTTTACATAATCGCTATTTGTATACACGTCTAAGCCGTGAGTTTGCGCTTACAGGTGGTTTAAGGGTAGATTTGTTTGAGCAGGATCGTTATCTTCCCAATGGTGTTAGTATGAAATTACGTTTACATAGACAAAAAGATGGATATGTATTAATGGCTGCAAATAATGGTTTTAAAGTAGAAGTGAGAGAAGCGTTTTTAACCATTCGCAAAGTGAGGGTTAGTCCAGGTATTCAGTTGGGACATGCAGATGCATTGATGAAAAGTCCTGCTAAGTTTATTGTTAATAGAAAAGAATGTAAAGTTTTAGCTATTCCAACTGGATTTCAATCTTTTGTGAAAGATAGCATCTTTTTAGGCCAATTACCAAAACGTATTGTTATTGGAATGGTTCATACTGAATCCTTTGCTGGAACAGTATTGAGAAATCCATACAATTTTGAACATTTTAATCTTAACTTTATGCAGCTTTACTCTGATGGTGAACCAGTCCTATCCAAACCTCTCAAGCTTGATATAAATCAAGGCAAATATCTTGACGCTTTTGAAACTCTTTACAAATCTTTTGATAGATTGGATGGCGAGAAAAGTTCCATTATAAAACGGGAAGATTGGCCTAGAGGTTATTCGTTGTTTTCTTTTGACTTAACACCTGATTATGATGGTGCTGATCATTATGCCCTTATCAAACATGGGAATTTGAGACTAGAAATGAATTTTGCTGGTGCCTTGCAAAATACAGTCAATGTTATAGTGTATGCTGAATTTGATAACATTGTTGAAATAAGTGCAAATCGTAGCATTCAATTCGACTACCAGTCATGAACACGAAGCAGATAGAAGCCATCCTATCCCATGATGCCACGACAAAAGACTTGTTTCAAGGTGTGTTTGCCATGGACCAGTTACCATCTTTACAACCCGGTGCCTATGTCATCAACACAGACGATCATGATGAGCCAGGAGAGCATTGGGTGGCAGTATATTATGACGAAGACCCTGCAGAATATTTTGACTCTTATGGACTTTTACCTATAGACAGTCGTTTGAATAAGTTTTTAAAGTTTAATTTCATTTATAATTCAGTTCCATTACAAACACCGATATCCTCTACATGTGGATTTTATTGTGTGTATTATATAATTCAAAGAGCTCGAGGACATAGTCCTTTTGAAATCATTGATGTATTAAGAAGAAGTGATGGTGATTTTGTTGTAAAGGATTTTGTATATAGACATTATAAACCATTATTTTATTGATGTTGTATTAGTTAAGTTGCATTAGTTAAGTTGTTGGTAATTGTGAATTGTATTATGAATATTGTAAATAAACAAGACAGTTTTATACAACATTCTTTTTTTTTTATTGTGTTATACATTATTTACATTTCACAATTATTTCACATTAAGCTTTTATTTTACAAATACATTCAATACATCAATAAACACATGCCATTCATACCAATCTAAATTAATATATGTATCATAGACATTACATCCACGTTTGTAAATGTTATGAAAACTAGCATAACACTGTCCATTACCAAACTTTATTATTTTAACATCTTTGTGTTCAGACAGTTTCAGTTCATATCCATGATCATTCATGTCAATGTTCATCACCATAACACACATGGGATATGTCAGTTCAATGGACTTGGTGCCTCGCATGAGTTGCACTCCTTCCTCTTTGAATTCAAGCGTCAGGTTCTTTCCAATCCAATGCTTGTAACAGAGCGTGCCATTCCACTGTGTTGAGGGTGATGTAGTCGTAGCATTTTGTAAGCTCGTCATATTGGCGAAATCGTACAAACACGTCTAAATAGTTCTCAGTCACACGCACTTCTAAATCCTCTGAGAGTTTCAGGAGAAAGCCAGGTATCCTCAGCTTCTCTAGATGGTCTTTCAACACAGATTGTTCGTCAGTTGATAGAATGATATACTTTCCAAAATGTTTTAGCACGATGTCATCATATACGTTTCTCAGATATGAGAATCCATGCGTAATGGGTTCATATTCCGATAAAAAGTCTTCCATCTCGTTCAACAGTCAGATGAACTATGAGCTGTCTCCTTGTCTGCAAAGACGTTTTTATGCTCGCAAGATGGTGAAGAGTGGATGTTGTATCACTTCTAGGAATCGTAAGACTGCGCGCCAGTTCTTGATATCAAAGATGATCAAATCTGTATATGGTGTATCTGGCACAACTCCCTTATAATCCTCTGGATAATCCTGTAAAAGATTTCTACAGATTTCTACACGTATGTTAGAATCATATTCAGCCACCGTCACTTCCACTTTATTTTCAAGTCTACGTTTAAACCCATGTTCAAGTGGTATGTTTTTAAACTCTTTCCACACTTCAGGTTTAAACCGATGATAACTTCTCTGAGAATCTAGTATCACTTCATTCCTATCATTTACAGTAAGGTAAGCACCACCGTTCAGCATGAGTGCATTCATGTTTTTACCTTGTTATGAGCCACCTTCTTGTCTGCGAAGCCTTTTATCCACTTCTTTCACCTGCTTCTTCAACATTTTCCATTCAGGTATTGTCAGCAAGATACCCTTTTTCGTTGGACGGTTTTTTCCAGTCCCCTCATCTCTCAGGTACTTGCGAATGTTTACCACTCCTTCATTGCTTTGTTTCATAATCTTGATATACTTTCCATTTCCTAGAGAAAGCATTCCATCCCACGACTGTGGTGTTGGTGCTGTCTCCACTTTCAATTTCTTGATGGTAGTGGTAGGATTTTTCACTTTTAAGTCTTTAACTGCATCTGCAAGAGTATCCATATCAGTTGTAGATCTCTTACGACTTTCACGTTCCATGTTAACGCTTCAATGTTCACACCTCAAATAACTCTTCCGTTGGAGGACCTCCCCCTTTTATACCACAGCCTTGTAATGTCCATGCGCTAAAGTGGAATAGCCATCATTCAGCACATATCGCTTGTCGTCATATGGGGAGAGGGCTACTTTCCTCAACTTCTCTGAGAAAAGCTGGTGACTATGACTTCGGATAATGTGTCCTGTAGCCATCGTTTGAGTTTTCTTGAACAAACTGTCTCTATACTGCACATGTTTAATGCGTCTTTGACACGCGCGAGTGATGCCTTTGGCCGTACGTTTTTCTTTCCCACCACACAATAAACTGTACATTTTCGGTCTGAGTCCAACAAACTCTTCAATGGGGACGCCGGCCGTCTCATCCTTCATTTTCCCAAGCACTTTTTTGTTCACGTTGGAATGTAGGAAATGATCCGGCGGATAGTCACTTGTGTCGAACAGGTCAGCATCCTGCTGCATATCCTTGTAGATATCTTCCGTTTCTATGTCGTAACATAGACTGTCGGTGTCGCTGAACAATAACTTGGCATTGGGATACTTGACCATGATGTAGTTGTAATGAAAGTTGAACATAAGCACTTTGCTGAGGTCGAGAATGGTGAAACCAACTTGAATGGGTTTATCCAGAAGCAAATCCACTTTGCGTAAATGTACCGCGGTCAAATCTTCGTTGAAAATTTTGAATTTGTGGAAAGAAGGTTTGGCTACAAGTTTCTTGAACCGCTTTTCCTTGTGAACAAGTTCAACATTGATTCGCTTTCTCACATTTTCCATGGTTTTGCCAAACACCGAGTTGTTCATCAGTTTGAAGAAGTCTTTCTCAAATGGGTTCTTGGCCAATTTTCTCTTTTCCGTGTTCAAGGCAATGTATTTTGCCAACCATTTGCTCTGTTCAAACATGATGGCGCGATGTACTTTAGTGACTTTCAACCCCAGTGAGACGTACTGTTGCAAATTCCTGTAATGAAGTACATATTTCTTCTTGTCAGACAAGTTAGGAATGAGCTTTTCACTGGATTTCTCTTTCATGTTTAGATCTTTCCGCAGCTTCTGACTGTACTCTAACAATTCTTCAACTTTGACACATTTCCGTTCTGGAGCCACTGGGTAGTGATTATGATGATCATGGATTGAATTTGGATATTCTAAATCCACTTCCAAAATGAATCCAATGTCATCATCTTCATCCACATCCATGAAGTCGAGGGATTCTGGCTCGCTCACCCACATAAATCCTCTTTGTGGCATGCTTTGTGACATAGCCCAACCATACAAGTTGTTTGCGTCGAGGTACATCAGGTAGTTGTTTGGTATCTCAGAATTGTATTCTGCTACGTAGGGATTATTCGCTTTCGCATACTTGTGTGTGATCACAGATATTCCTCCACGTATGCCTTGCTCAACCATTTGGTACATGTCAATGTCATTGATCAATTCCAACTTCACCTTTGTCGCTTTCAACATTGCATCCCACGACAGTCCTGGTGCTGTATAGTAATGAGCAGGATCCAATTCATACGTGTTGAGGCATACTTGACGAAAGTTTTCAAACACGTCAGCTAGTAATAACACATCTGATTTCAGGTACAGGTCGTGGTATTCACCAAATGTTGTACAGTTGAATGTATCCCACACCTTCTGTGCATGCGCATAATCCTCATCGCTAATGTCCTCTTCGCTAAGCTGACTATAAAACTTATCCTTTGATGGTAGCTGTGTTTCAGCAAACTTGGATGGTTCGTCCACGTAATCATAGGGGTACACACCCTTTCTCAGCAGCAAATCTTGTTGATCACTATCGTGAATGTGAGAGGTCATGTTGTAGAAGTTATCTTTCCCTTCTGCTGCAAGGTTGGATACCAACTTCTGTAGAGAGGTACTCATGAACTGAAAGCTGTCTGTAAATTTCAGATTGCTCAGGGTGAATGCAATATATTTCTCAATGGTGTTGGGAATGACTGTAATCGTTTCACCTTTGAATTTTCCAATTTCCTCCATGATAAGGTGACTGTCATAGCCTCGCAAATTGTGGAAAAATACGGGAATGATAAAAGAATCTTGATCCCCTTGCTGATCTTTTCTAAGTCGGAATTGCAAGTTGCATTCATTGTGTGCTGCTCCACGATATTTGCCATTGATGTGGTCATGATCTCTCACACGATCTGCTCCTAGAGGTTCATGACAAATGTAGCAATCAGTGGCGTTCTTGAAATTCTCTTTGTCTTCACGATTCATCACCATTTCCTTTGGTTGCTCTAAACCACGTACAATACGATCGCGTTCATTCACCATATGGTCTAAAAAGACCTTTACGACATTGTCTCCTCGATACACAACTGGTGCACGTGTGTTGTACTGGCTCACAACCACATAGGCAAAGCTGTTTGGACGATGATGTTGATACTTGTCTCCTTCTTCATGCTTTTGCGTGAAACATTCAAAGTCAGCATAAATCACAAACGGTGCTCGCTGTTGTTTAGCCACATTCTTGAACTTGATGAATGGTTCCTTGGGAAATGATAAACGTTGTGCTCCATTCTTGTCACACACTTCACGATGTTTATCTAAAAGATCTTGTCGTACAAACCCGTGAAGACAGTTGAAACAATAAAAATATGCAGCCTTATGCTTTGATCGATAACACATAAGTCTGCTAAAATTCTTGATGAGGCAGTAATGCCTCGTCTTGTCATTGCTAATCAGAAGTAAGTTGATTTCTCTGACACTGACGTTTCGACTAAGTTGTATTGGAACAACTACATCTTGTTCATATCCAAACACGTTGATGGCTACATCGTTCTCCTTTTCAAACTTTGGAATGTCAGTAATTGGTGTCGGAAATGTCATACCCTCTACCTTTAATTCCTTCTCAAATGGTTTGTAATGATTCACGCGATTTGGGTTGTTGTCATGAGGGTGAAGGTAAGCCAATACTGACCATAAGAAACACTTGTTATCATCATTCTTAATGTTTATCACACCCTTTGTTTTCTTCACTTTCTTCGGCAGTGGAATAAAACTGCTCGCTTCTAGAGGAACCAACGTAGCTGTATGTACTTCAATGTACAGTATGTTATCCAATACCCAGCCAGAGCCTTGTCGCTCATGTTCGTCAAACTTGGTAAATAATTCTTTATAGGCTTCTGGCAGGTCCTGCTCAATATCTGCTGGATTGTATGCTGTATATGTTGGACTACTGATAAATGTATTATCCACTTGTTCTACCATAACACCTTCTGCATTTGCTGTCAGTTTCTTGAAACGTGCATGCACGACAATGTACCATTTCATTCCATGGTTTAAGGTCTCCAACAAATGTGCCTTGATACGGTTCTCTTGCTGTCGCATTTCAAGCAGTAAATCCGATCCATCCTCGGGCTCAAACCGTTTTTCCTGCGCGTTTTCACCAAGACTAACCCTTCTACCTCTCCCTACTTGTCCTGTCTTTTGTTTCTTTGAAACATGTTCTTGAGACACATTTTCCATCTCAGCTGGTTTACATGCATGTGCCTCAAAGTATCCATAGATGGAAACTCTTCATTGCATTCCGCACACTGAACTGGACCGTATGGCCAAATGTCATCTTCTTCCATCTTTTCTGTCTTTGCTCCTTTCCCTTCATGTTTCACGAAAGTTTTCATCTCAGCTTTGCATGTATGTGCTTCAAAAGTATCCATAGATGGAAATTCTACATTACATTCTGCACACTGAACTGGACCGTATGGCCAAATGTCATCTTCTTCCATCTTTTCTCTCTTTGCTCCTTTTCCTTCATGTTTCACTAAAGTTTTCATCTCAGCTTTGCATGTATGTGCTTCAAAAGTATCCATAGATGGAAATTCTACATTACATTCCGCACACTGAACTGGACCGTATGGCCAAATGTCATCTTCTTCCATCTTTTCTCTCTTTGCTCCTTTCCCTTCATGTTTCACTAAAGTTTTCATCTCAGCTTTGCATGTATGTGCTTCAAAAGTATCCATAGATGGAAATTCTACATTACATTCCGCACACTGAACTGGACCGTATGGCCAAATGTCATCTTCTTCCATCTTTTCTCTCTTTGCTCCTTTTCCTTCATGTTTCACTAAAGTTTTCATCTCAGCTTTGCATGTATGTGCTTCAAAAGTATCCATAGATGGAAATTCTACATTACATTCCGCACACTGAACTGGACCGTATGGCCAAATGTCATCTTCTTCCATCTTTTGTCTCTTTGCTCCTTTCCCATACTCTTCACGTTCCATCTTAGCTAGTTGTTGTTACGTCAACTGCTGAAACTAAAATGCTGAAATGTAATCTCAAACATCCCCCTTTTATACACATTCATACATAGACAGAATTTGCGTTTTCATTTCATAACAGAGGATGGCCCTTAAAAGGGCCGAAAGATGTTAGTAATTTGACGCTTCACCAGCAAGTCGGATTGCCACAGTCGCACTGGTATCTGTAAAACTGTTCCATGGAGAACGGTCGTCGCGAGCACTTGAACGGATGACGGTTATAGTAGCCAAAGTTTTTTAGTGTCGCTCCACACCACCAGCAGTCCGTGCATTCCTCTTGTCCATACAATCTTGCAGTAAACTTGTACCAGAGCAGTCCACCACAAGTTTTGCAGCAGTAATGTCGTGGTGCATTGTGGTGCACCGGGCAGTTGTGTGGTTGACCTGGATATTCTATCCATACCCAACACTTATAACACTCAGTCGTTAGCGTCACTGCCTTGCCGTTTCGCATCACTGTGATTTTACGATTTGTTGACATCTTGCTGCTTGTGTTGGATAATGAAGCTGTAACCCACCTTTATATACTACTAGCGAACATCCTCGCATTATATGCTGATGGGGGGGGGGGGTCCTTACTTAATGCAAGTATTTCGTGCTATCCTGGGGGGGGGGGGGTCCTGAGTTTTGCTCGACTAGGGGGGGGGGGGTCCTGAGTTTTGCTCGACTAGGGGGGGGGGGGGGGGTCCCCGAGTTTTGTTCGACTAGGGGGGGGGGTCCGATCCAGACTTCAGGTGGTATATAAGCCATGCTCATTTCAGTTTGGGCTCACACTCGCTTCCGTCAACATGGAGTGCTTCTTCGGGTTACAGGATGCTTGCACCATTGCTGAAGTTAGAGAACTTCACCTGCCTGTCACACAGCCACACACACCGCCAGAAAGAGTCTATTTCTTCCAGCTGCTGCCAGACCCGGTTCATGGATCCGTCCTGTGCGTGCCCGTCCTGTACAACCGTCAAGTCACGATTGGAAAGAGGCTCAGAGATATAGAGGCTGGTCACTATGAAGAAGCGTTCTTTAGAACGATGATGCTAGGGGAGTCAATACCTTCGCGGATGGAAGAAGAAGAGTACCCGGCCTGGGGGACATTCTTCCTCCAGCAAGACTTGGATATTTGCCCAGGATGTGGGTGTATGATCTCCCCAGACCGGGTGCTGTCTGAGTGCAACCATCAAATGTGTCTGGTCTGCGCGGCGCAGTGGACTGAACTGCTGGCGCTAAATGACCGCTACTCTGTGAGGTGCTTTACCTGCGGCATGCGAGGGGACCACTTTTTGTTCAACGGGCAACAGCTCACACATTGCAGTAGGCCAGTGCAGGACATTGTGACATTCTTTTAAACCGGGACCGGCAGCAGCAGGAGAAAAACTAACATCTCCTGGCTCTTTTAAGAGCCCACCACTGATACTGAAATAAGCGCTAATCGTGTCATGGTGTTAGTATGTATGTGTATGCATGAGAGTGTGGGAAATGCTTAAAAAAAAAAAAAAAAAAAAAAAAAAAAAAAAAAAAAAGGTCACCCGTTTGAATGGTTGTTTGAATGGCCGCCCGTTTGAATGGCCGCCCACTCTCCATATTACGTCATTATGACGTTCATATGACGTTCATATGACGTTCATATGACGTTCATATGACGTTCATATGACCTCCATATCACCTCCATATGACCTCCATATGACCTCACTTCCATAACCTCACTTCCATAACACGTCCATAACACGTCCATAACACGTCATAATGACGTCACTGTTTTAGAAACCCCATGGGGCTTCTAAAACAACTCCTCACGTCATTATGACGTTCATGTGACGTTCATATGACGTCCATATGACAACCATATGACGTCCATATGACGTCAATATCACGTCAATATGACGTCAATATGACGTCACTGTTTTAGAAACCCCATGGGGCTTCTAAAACACCTCATGACGTCATTATGACGTCACTTCCTGTTTTAGAACCCCCACTTTCTCCCTACTGACACGCTAGCTTCTGTTACATGGTGTCTTCTGTGACACGCTGGCTTCTGTGACATGGATTTTTTTCTGTGACACGCTGTCTTCTGTGACCCGCTGTTTTCTGTGAAACGCTATCTTATGTGGCATGGTGTTTTCTGTGACAGTTTGTCTTCTGTAACACGCTAGCTTCTGTGACATGTTGTTTTCTGTGACTTCTGTGGCATGGTGTCTTCTGTGACACGCTGTTTTCTGTGACATGGTGTCTTCTGTGACACGCTGTCTTTTGTGACATGGTGTCTTTCAATCAAGTTCAAAACAAAAAATATATTGAGTTTACAAGGCGAACTTTTTGTTTACAACACGAAGTTTAAAAGTTTAGCAGTCTTTTTTTTAAATTCAAGGATGAGGAAAGGGAGGATGGGGGCACCCTCCCAACGTTGTGTGTGTGTGTGTGTGTGTGTGTGTGTGTGTGTGTGTGTGTGTGTGTGTGTGATATTTGTTTCTGTTTATATAACGTATTTCCATGGAAACCACTGAAGCATATGCGTGATAATCCAATGACGTTTTATCATAAATTTTACGTATTGATCAAACCATGAGTAACAAGCTTACCGAACATTAACACATCGAGAGCAGCCGCAACCAATGTGTTTTCTTGTCATCTTTTTTGTCTCTTCGTTTTGTTTTTTTTATTTTTGTGTGTTTTTTCATTTCTTTTCGTGGAATTCGTTATAACATCTAGTTAATAAATTGAAAAAAAAAAAATAATAATAAAAAAAAAAAGATAAAAAGAAAGAAAAGAAAAAACGAACAAGAAGTCAGTATATCTATTACTATTTTATTATAATGTTAATATTATTATTGGTATAATTTTATTATTATTATTATTATAATTATTATTATTATTATTATTATTATTATTAGTATTAGTATTAGTATTATCATTTTAAATTATTATGAATTTATTATTTGTTTAAGTGATTCATTGACGTTGCCTCATAGCAATATTTACACGAAGCACAGAATACAAAATAAACAATTGGGACATCAGTTGTTTTTCTTTCTGCAAAATATGTTGCCATGGCGACATATGATTCATCCGTGCGTGCCCGGATGTGAAAATCGTTTCTAAGCCGCTGATTGGCTGAGAGGAGGAAGGGAGGAGAGGAGGGAGGGGGAGAGAGGAGGAGAGGAGGGGGGGGGGCAGGCGCCGTTCTTTCTCACAGCCTCTCGTAATGTGACGAGCGAGGAATTACTACTAATTCCCCCCTCAATTTTGTGTCATTTTAAGCCATCCAAGTGGGTATGCGAGCAGCCACCGAGGGTCTTCGCTTATTACATCAGCTAAAGGTCTCTTCTTCCTGCCATTTGTTATAAATTCATTAAGGTTATAAGTACAGGCAGTATTCACAAATGCTACTCAAATAAAAACTCCGAATTTTAAAGACAACAAAATAATCCATCGTATATATATATATATATATATATATATATATATATATATATATATATATATATATACGATGGATTATTTTATATATATGTATATATATATATATATATATATATATATATATATATATATATATATATATATATACGATGGATTATTTTATATATATGTATATATATATATATATATTTGCGTTTAAGGAGTACAGTGTATCCTTGTGGGATGTTTGGGTACGGTATTTCCACTCTCCCCTACCAACAAACGCACAAATTTCGAAATAATAAAAAGAAATCCTGACTCGCGATGCGGGGGATGTCTAAAAAAATCCCCTCAAACCCACACCCCTCCCCCCTTCCCTCTAGCCGGGTTATCCTTGATCCGAGCGCCAGAACAGAAATACGCAATTCCTGTTTGTTGATTGGGGAATTCCCGTGTGAGGTTTTCTGGGTGGTGATTGGTTGAGGAGCTCTCGCGTAGCATTTTCTGGCTGTTGATTGGTTGGGGAATCCCCGCCTAACGTTTGCCCGTTATTTATTGGCCGAGAGATATTTCTAGCTTGTTATTGATTTCTTGCGGATTATCTGGTAAGACTGGCGTATTTTTTAAAAATTCCCTTGGACAGAAATACTCTAACCTAATTTATGGAATTTTTGACTGAGAATTTCAGGAAATTTCCATTTGGAATATTCCAGTATCTACGTAGTTTTAGCGGTTAAATAAGAGCGATTGCAATCCATCCTATTGCCGGAAAGTGACACAAGAAATACCTATCTATCATTGGTCGTCACCACTTTCGAAAAGTCTACGGAAATTGCTGATCTAAAGTATTCTACGGAAATTGCCGAGACATGTTTTTTTCACAAACTCGGAAATCATCATGGCATTCCTGTCGCAAATGTATCGCTATTTGACAACCAGTCTAACTACGCCCACCTCCACCAAACCACCCCCACCCTCCCCCACCCCAACCCCCCCCCCAACCCCAATCCCCGCCCCCCTCCGGGCTGAATTGAATTCTGCCGCTAAGCGGATAAGGTCATTTTTCGCCCTGGCGTGTCGTGTCAGCCCATCGCTCGATCATGCGCCGCCTCATAATTATATTTTATCCATACTCTTCCACTTAAATTAGCATCATTTAGACATGTTTTTTACCCTCTCTCTCTCCCTTTCTCTCTTGCCCCCACTGCGTTCTGGCCACACCACGATTTATAATTCATCAATCCTCCGGCTCCCCCAGTCCCCCCCCCCACCTCACCCCTCACGTCATTCAAGTCGTCGCTTATGCCGCTCATATTCTCATAATTCAATAAGGGACTTCTTTGAAACTAATCCTACTGGTTCATTTTTCTCCCTAAAAAGCATGAAATTTGATAGTTTTTATGGTACATAATGCTTTTGTTTCCCCCAATAGCGTTTTTTTCGTGAATAAACAATGTATTTCTTCAGCATCGGCTCCAGCTCTGTTCCTACAAAAAAAAAAAAAAAAAAAAAAAAACACACACACACACACAGACACAAAAAGAAACAACAAAAATAAATAAATAAATACAAAATAAATAAATAAAATTGCTTTAAACTGGCATTTGTTATAAGACATAGGCCCAGCTGACCAATATGTAATATTGTACACAAGAATATTTCATTAATGAGAAAAAATCAAAAATTCTTTTATGAATAATTTTTCAATATTTTTTATTTAATTATTTTAGTATTTTCTAATTCGGAAAGGTGATTGTTTTATTTTTTTTTCAAAAATATCATGCTGCGCTTTATGTGCTAGAGGAGTTTGCTTTTAAAATTAGATTAGAGACCTGGAAGTAAGACCATTGGTTGGACTGCTGAAAAGGGGTTCATGTGGTTCATCATAATGCAAGTGAATTAAAAAGGGACTAAATAAAAGGGTTGGTCTTACCTCCGGGATGGTCTTACTTCCGGGTTGGTTCTACTTCCGGGTTGGTCTTACCTTCGGGATGGTCTTACTTTCGGGATGGTCTAAACTTCCGGGATGGTTTTACCTCTGGGTTGGTCTTACTTCCAGGATGGTCTTACTTCCGGGTTGATCTTACTTTCGGGATGGTCTTCCTTTCGGTATGGTCTAACTGCAGGGGTGGCCTTAGTTCCAAAGGAATGGAACTGTTTCCGGGATGGTCTTACTTCCGTATTGGCCTTACTTCCGTGATGGTCTTACTTCCGCGATGGCCTTACTTCCGGGATGATCTTACTTCCGGTATGGTCTTACTTCCGGTTTGGCCTTACTTCCGGGATGGTCTTATTTCCCGGATGGTCTTACTTCCGGGATGGTCTTACTTCCGGGTTGGTCTTACTTCCGGGTTGGTCTTACTTCCGGGTTGGTCTTATTTTTAAATAAAGCAATAAACTCCAGGAAAGAGTGCCTTCTATGAATAAAGATTAAAACGCATTTTAATACTTGACATATATCGCAAAGTGAAAAAGATATCTCAAGTAAGATAAATACCAAACTTAAACATTGCGCCACTTACACCAATCAATCAATCAATATATCAATCAAAACTACAATAAAACAAGGTTTATATGTGAAATCAATGAATGTACACTACAGAAACCAGAGTAATAAAAAGAAGTATGATACATTTTAATTAAATATTGTATTAAGTTAGATATGTGTGTAGTTGCTTTTTAGATATATGTACAGATTTGTGGACCACGTTGAGATATCTCTAGTTACGTTTAAATATGCCTGGCCTTAAAATAAAACAATTCGAAAATAGCTTTATATTCTTAGTACAATAAGCTTTATTACAATCCATAGATGTGGACTATTAAGGATAAATGCGGTTTACTTATTAACGTTTTATAATTTATGTTTGCGTGTTTGTTTGTTTTTGTAGTATGCTTTGTTTTGTTTTTGTTTTTGTTTGTTTGGTTTTGTTAGCTTGTTTGTGTTTTATTTATTTATTTATTTATTTTTTGCTTAGTGTTTTGCAGAGAAGCAACAATAATAAGCAAAATAAATAAAATTAGTAATAAAAAAAAGTATATAAGTAATTACAGAGTAGAAAACCCCATGGGGCCTCTAAATTAATACCGACATTACAGAATTACGAAGAAAACAGGGTATTATTTTATACAGGGCCTTAATTTACAGGCCCCTTCAAACTTAAACGGATTCCTTTGGGGTCTCATAAATGTTGTCTGACTTCGGAACTGGTTTTAATTTTTTAATTTTTTTTATTTGGGGCACAGTCTGTACGTTTTGACTGTTGTAGCAGGTTTCTCTGAAAATAAAAATAATTCCTGGGTTTCGAATATTTTTCGAATTTAAGCCAAATATTAGACAAATACTCATTACAATATCTGTTAAAATGTAAGAGTCTCAATTAAGCGGCTGCTTCCATCCAGGCACCATGTCCGAATGACGTCATCTCTAGCGCGGAATCAGACAAAATACGCGTCACCTGAACTCGAATACACGTAAGAACGTTTTTGGGTAAACTATGTTTTCCGGTGTTTCTTTTCTCGATTTAACAATACAGATGTAATTAACGCAATGCGGAGACACCTAATTTGAAACGGCAGGGAGGGGAGGGGGTGTGGTCGGGGGTGGGGGCGGTCTGGGGCGACGATGTCATAGTCAAGGGGTAACTGCCACAAATGTTGTGGGAGGAAGTTGGGATTGGGGGATAGATCGGAAAGTCCTTTTTTTTGTGTACGTAAACGTTTTTATTTGATGTATGACCTCTTACTCAGTTGTTACGACCGTGGACCGTGGAACGGTGTAAGAGATTTTGTCACTCCCCTGAGAGCATGGGTGAACTTTGGCCTGATTTTCATCATAATTATTATAGTTGTTTGGTGGTTACTTTACATATTTGTGCTTCAGGCAATGCTCATAGCTTGCTCATGGTGTGATTATAAACACCTCGAGATGATACCACCACCACCCTCCCCCTCCCCCTCCCCACCAACACAACCACCCCACCCCCACCCCCTCCCAGGCCTACACATCTGAAGTAAAAGAAAAACCCCGTTGTTATAAAACAGCTGACCTCGTATGAGATCTATCTGTTATGAAAAACACAGAGCGAATGATATTTCTATCTAACCAGCCGTACTGTGCACCTCTCAGTGTGTTGAATGTTCTCGTACATTTGTGAAAAAGGTGCATCCCAGTATCCAAGTCACTAAAATCATTAATTTAGTGGGTGTTTTTATTAAAAGTGATACCTCTCCTTTATGAGTACCATTTTTTCGCGGAATCCACAGTGGGTATGAGGAGTAAAAGAGTGTTATACACAACAGATCGAACCGCCGTAGAGGTTGGCTGTTGGGCAACAACGAAAGCACCCCTGTTCAGGCGAACCGGTATTCTTAAGGGTGGAGGGAGGAAGGAGAGGGGTAAACCCCTTTAAATCCTGAAAAAAAATGCCTGTGGCCCATATCACTCTTGTCTTGACATCCAATTGTTTTTTGCGTGAATCCGTAAATATGAGGCCTGTGTCATGAGATAGTGAAAAGGTTACCCACAGTCATCAATCGGCTCCATTAGCATATCATAGTGATGTATTGAAATGAGAGGCGGGGCAGGTGCTACATCCCCCCCCCCCCCCCACCGTGAGCCAAATCTGAGGTGACGTGTCGGAGTTAATCACATGTAATTACCCGCCCCCGGGGGTGGGGGGGGGTGGGGGGTGGGCGCTATTCGCATATCGTACAACAAAGTCAAGAGGTCAATCAACAGATGTGTTCTCTTTTTTTTTTAAATTAAAAACCATATTTTAACAGTACAAGCACAAACGTCAAAGGTAATGAAATCATGAGCTCGATTGCTTTAAATGTTCACAAGTAGAAACCACAATATGAACACGTGACCACGATAAGGTGCTTGGTCACAAGAGCTGTGTAGCTTGTCAGGAATTCTTGTTGATATGCGTCCCTGCGGAATAAATGAATAAAACAAACAAATACATAAATAAATGTATAACACAAGTAATACTGGTAGTAGTAGTAGTAGTAGCAATAGTAGTAGTAGTAGTAGCAGCAATAGTAGTAGTAGTAGTAGTAATAGTAGTAGTAGCAGTAGTAGTAACAATAGTAGTAGTAGTAATTCGTGTTATAATTCCTATAGTATAACACGAGTGTGTTTCCCCTCCCCTCTCTTTCCTAGTTCCTTTGCGCCGCCCCCTCCCACTCCCATCCCACCCCTAGGAATCATCCCCCCCCCCCTCACAGTGAAACAAACCCATACAAAAACAAAACCTATCGCTTGCAAAGTGGTACAGTAATGGTCTTGGTGCTTCGAATCACGTTCTGCACAGGAAAAAGCACCGAAATCTTCTAGGGCTTCTTGTCTCCGTTTGCCCTCGCGCCCCACCCCCCCATCCCCCCCGCCCCCCATCCCCTCGCCTTCCTCTCTGTCATTTTGCACTTTCTAATGCACCTCGAGTCTACCTGACACTTGCTCGCTGATTCTACGCGCTCCATTTCTCGCCACATAATAGCGCCTTTTTTTTTTTTGGAGTCCGTCATTGTTAGCCCGGGGTTGGTTAGTGAATTAAAAGCAACTACACCCAGTTGTAGGGATTTTTTTGGGACTGGATAATTACGTGTAGTCTCCTGTAAAACATGTGACTACTGATCGCGTAGGGATTCACAGAGGCCCGTGAAGAACGCCAATGGGCGCCATTTTTACGCTTCTTTTTTTTTTTTTTTTTTTTGTTTAGATACTTGTGGTGAAAGTTGTATACACAGCAGCTCCATCTAGCGGCCCATTTCCCAAAATACACAGCATAAGTTGTTATAAACTAGCTGACCTCTCTAGGGATCTACTTGTTATCCGTTGTTATAAAACAGCTGACCTCTGAGGAAATCAGTCTGTTATGTATAAACACAGAGCGGATGGATATTTCTATCTATCTAGCCGTACTTTGCGGCCCTCGGTGTTAAGTATTCTTGCACATTGCTGAAAAAGGTGCATCTGAGTGTCCACAAAAAAAAAAGATTCCTCTCCTTAATGAGTACTATTTTATGCGGAATCCCATAAAAAGGTGTTATACACAACAGACCGAAGAGGTTGGCTGTTGGACAACAACGCTTGCTATCTATGAACACAAAGCGGATGAATATTTTAAAAAGTAGTTCCATTCTCATTGTAAGAGTACTATTTCGAGAAAATCCCAGAGAGTCGTTGCAACAGAATACATCAGACCCGAACCGCCGTAGAGGTTTGTTGCTAGACAATAACGGCAAAGCCCCAAAATCACTTTAAATCGCAGATATTTCTTTATTTTTTACAAATATTTACAAATATTTCTAGCATGTCCCCATGCAATACTAATCAAATTTTTTTGTCTCTTTGACAATGAAATTGTAAATGAATTTATTAGAAAAAAATTGATTCAAAACGCTATTTTACTGACGGAAAGGCAAATAAAGAGAAAATATTACATAGTAAAATCTTTTTTGAGAAGAGAATTATGACGTCGCTATAACGGTCTTTGCTGACGTCATCTATCTGCATATATATCGTACACCATTTCTATATTTATCTGGAATTTATTGGGTTAAACGGGTAGAATTATTTATTTATTAATTCAATTACTCCAGTAAGCATTGCGACGTTCCACAGCGTTAGGTAGACATCGCACCTGACGTCAGATCAACGTCGGGTTTTTGGTTGTCGGGGAAAATGGCACCGAAAAAAAATGGCACCGGCAAAAATGGCACCTGAGAAATGACACCGGAAAAAATGGCACCGGCAAAATGGCACTGGAAAAAATGACACCGGAAAAAATGGCACTTTGATAGCGTGGTCACCCTTCCGTCCTGTCTTTATCGACATCATCTAACCATATTTGTGCGCGTATATCTGTCTCTGTTCTCTCACGATGTGTTAAGGTCGGGGAAAATAGCAATGTAGAATGGACGTGAAGACAGCGGCAATCAGAGTTTGGACACCTCTCTGCCATATTACCGCTATGGTGTAATTATACTGCCCTAATTCTCTATAAATAGCCCAAAAAAATCGATAAATTCGATAATTCACCTTCAGAAAAATACTTATCGATTACTAAGTAAGCTTTTCTCACTTCTGTGCTATCACTTGCCAACATTCAGATGTAAACTTTTTTGCATGCAAAAGTGTCTAATATTTTGCCCCAAACGAACTGAACACGACCTACAACTACCCGCCCCCTCCCACGAACCCCCCCCCCCCCCCCACCCCTTATGTGCATAACCCTAACCCTAGATCATGTATGAAACCGTGACCTTATATGGAATATTTTCCAGAGCATTCTCATTAAGTCCTCTGTGGCGCAGTCGGTAGAGCTATAGGACTCATGGTCGCAAGGTTGGTGGTTCGAACCCACCTTAAGGCGGCCTAACCATAGACCATACTATGTGACTATGTGACGTCATAATGACGTCAACAAGTCACGTGACCCCCCTAGGCCACAAGAATTCTACCTGTCAATCATCGTGACGTCACATGACCCACCAATACACTCTGTGTATCATCGAGACGTCAGACCCCCCCCCCCTAGGAATACTATGTGAGGACACTATGACCTTCTATCGCATGTTATCCAGAGCATTCTCCTTACGTCCTCTATGGCGCCGTCGGTAGAGCATAGGTCTCATGGTCGCAAGGTTGGTGGTTCGAACCCACCTATAGGAGGCATAACCCTGGACCATACTATATGACAGGAAAGCAAAATTCAGTCAAATCAGCAAAAAAAGTAGTCCGAAAGTGTCGTTTGGCGGATTAATACCATTTTGGCAAAGTCTAGGTGGTATAAAAGGATGAGCGAGACCCACATTTCGCCCATATCAGTTCCAGCGATTGATGCGACGACAACAACAAAAATGGCAGCCAGTTCAGTAAATTGTCATAGGCTATTCGCATATGTGGCTATAAGCATAATTTTTTCATCTCAGAATTTTAACTTTTGAAAAGTTAAAAAAGTAGATAACTTCCGTTATGTTTGACCGATTATGAAAATTTTACGGCTTGATTCAGTTTTATATCTAGTTTTGACATAAAGTTGCCACAAGCTATTTGCATATGTGGCTGTAAGCATAATTTTTCATCTCAAAATTTAAAGTTAAAAGAAAACCAAAAAAGTAGATAACTTTCGTTATGTTTACCCGATTTTAGTCACAGGCTATTTCCGTATGTGGCTGTAGGCATAATTTTACATCCAAACCTTTATCTTTCAAAAAGCCAAAAAAGAAGATAACATTCGTTATGTTTCACCGATCTTTATTAAAATTTTACCGTCTCATTCAGTTTTATATATGGTTTTGACATAAAATGGTCACAGGATATTTGCATATGTGGCCGTAAGCATAATTTTTATATCCTAAAATTTCACCCTTAAAAAAGTAAAAAAGTAGATCACTTTCGTTATGTTTAACCGATTTGAATGAAAATTTTACCGTCCGATTCAGTTTTATATCTAGTTTTGTCATAAGCTATTTTCATATCTGACCTTGAGCATAATTTTTTTAGTAATATGAAAAAAGTAGATAACGTTTGTCATGTTTAATCGATTTCAATCAGAATTTACCGTTTGATCCAGTTTTAATTCCAATTTTTACATAAAGTTGTCATAGTCTATTTAGTTCTAGTTTTTACATCAAGTTGTCATAGTCTATTTGAATATTTGGCTATAAGCATAATTTTTATTTTAGTAACGTTTTAAAAAATTAGATAACATTCGTAATGCTTAACCGATTTCAATCAAGATTTTAAAGTTTGATCCAATTTTATCTGTAGAATTTTTTTACAACATCTGTTTTCAGACTGGGCAATTTTGCAACATCTATTTTTAGACATTGGAGGAACTTTGAAATCCAACATTTTGAAGAGAAAATCATTGTTTTGGTGGGAAAATCAACATTTTAGCGGGAAAATAATCATTTTTGTGGAAAATCTGATAAGTAGTGTAAAACTAGCGGTTCTCCTTCAGGAAGTGACGTCATAGATGAGAATGCCTGTTTACAAAGCAGTGCAAAAATATTGATCAAGAAAGTTTTTTATTGAAAGTGATAGCTACACTGCCAGGTATGTCAATAAGCAATTTCTATGCATAAACGTGACGTGGAAGTGACGTCACGCTGCAGAAGTGACGTCAAACTGCGTCAAGTTGGGGGAAAATCGGGGTTCTGGACTAGAATTCTGGACCAGAATAGTGGTTCAGAACCCCCATGGTGGTCAAGCGCCGCCCGCTCTTGGCGGCGAAGTTGTGAAGGGTAAGTGACAATGGTGGTAGTTGTTGTTGTTGGAAGTGAAAAATGTGGGTAAGTGAAATTGTTTGTTATGTTTATTTGTTGTTTTTATTTGTTATGTTTGTTTATTTATTTATGGGTGATGTGGGAAGAGCACACCATTCAAACATGTGTTCGAAAGGCAAGCCCATTCAAAGACGTGTTCGAAATGAGCAGTCCAGTCAAAGACATGTTCGAATTATTTTTGGAACATTACGTCATGGTATTGTTCAAAAAGTTTTTCAACAAGTTGTTCAAAAAGTTGTTGTACAACAATTGTTCAACAAATTGTTCAACAAGTTGTCCAACAAGCTGCTGTTCAACATGTTGTTGAACAAGTTGTTGTGCAACATTTGTTCAACAAATTGTTGTTCAACAAGTTGTTGTTCAACAAGTTGTTGTTCAATATGTTGTACTTTAAGCAATCGAGGCAGCAACAATGGCAGCTAGTTCAGAAAAGCAAGACATATATTGAATAGTTTCATTAATACACTTAAATACACACTGCTTAAATCAATAACAATATTACAACATTTGTTAATTTACAAATTTTTTATTATGAAGTTAGTGAAATAAATGTTTTTTTTTTCATCTGCTCCACTTCACTCTTTTCCATCTCACTGTCCTCATCCACATCACTTTCTTCGTCGCTGCTTTCATTTTCCTCATCTAGAAGCTCTTCAAAGACTGCATCATTTCTTTTTATAGCTGCAACTTCAACCATTTTTTAACCAAACTGTTCAGCAGGACTTTGTCTTTAATGAAGGATAAACTGAACGTTGAATGTGTGAAAAACGTTGAAACTGCGTTTACACATAAAAAGGCAAGACATATTTCGAATAGTTTTATTAATACACTTAAATACTCATCTGTTTCACTCTTTTGCATCTCACTGTCCTCATCCACACCACTTCTTCGTCGCTGCTTTCGTAATTCTCCACCTCTTCTACAAGCTCTCCAAAGAACGCATCAATGCTTATGCCGACTTTAGTGCCTTTAAATATTCGTAATGTTTTTCATCAACAAAGTAATTAAAGTCTTCTAAATTGGTTTGATAATGTTGGCATTGTTCTGGACGTTGGGTACATTTTAACAGTCTGATAAACAGTTGTTTTAGTCGACGCTTATAAATGGGTCGAAAGTCATCACTTGCTATTTCACGCGCATCTTCAAGCCTTTGTTCTTCATATTCTGAAACTTCATATTCTTAAAATTTGGTATCATATTCATCGTAGACTTCTTGAATCATATCATACCAAACAGAATCTGTTTCTGACTCACTTTCAGAGTCTGCTTCTGACCCGCTTTCAGAGCTGCTGTCATCATCACCGACACCACAAAGTTCCATATGTTTGAGCAAAGCTTCTTGACTGTTGTATAACGTACCACATTCTGTACAAGCATGTGCATTCTTTTCAGTCATGTTGACGCTTTGACTTTCCATAGAAGACTCATCTAAAGTTTCAGTGATAGGTGGTTTTACAGGGTTTTCCATGTCTATCTCCAATTCTCCTTCTGAAGTGTGAGCATCCTTTAAGTACCTTTTAAGACTTTGTGGCCAACTTGCTGAACAACGTGTTGAACAACATGTTGAACATGTTCAACTTGTTGAGCAGAATGTTAAATAACATGTTGACCATGTTCAATTTGTTCAAAAACATGTTGAACAACATGTTGAACATGTTGAATTTGTTGAACGGCAAAATTTTGATTAAAATTGATTAAGCATTACGAGAGTTATCTACTTTTTAAAAAAGTTACTAAAATAAAAGATATGCTCATAGCCAAATATGCAAATAGCCTATGACAACTTTATGTAAAAACTAGAAATAAAACTGGATCAAACGGTAAAATTTTGATTGAAATCGATTAAACATGGCGAACGTTATCTACCTTTTTAAGTTATTAAAATAAAAATTACGCTTTTAGCCTGATATGCAAATAGCCTGTGTCAGAACTTGATATTACTTGAATTAAACCGGAAAATTTTCATTCAAATCGGTTAAACATAACGAAAGTTATCAACTTTTAAAAACTTTTTAAAAGTTAAAACTTTGGGATGAAAAATTATGCTTACAGCTGCATATGCAAATAGCCTATGACAGCTTACTGAACTTCCTGCCATTGTTGTTTTCGCATCAATCGCTGGAACTGATATGGACGAAATGTGAGTTTCGTTCATCTTTTTATACCACCTAGACTTTGTAAAATTGATGTTAATCTGCCAGACGACATGAGTCCTATGCTGTACCGACTACGCCACAGATGACTTCAGGAGAATGTTCTGGATAGCGTGTGACATAAGGTCATAGCGTCCTCACATAGTATGTCCTGGGGGGGTCACTTGTCGCCTAGGGGATCACGTGACTTGTTGACGTCATTATGACGTCACATAGTCACATAGTATGGTCTAGGGTTATGCCTTCTATGGGTTCGAACCACCAATCTTGCGACCACGAGTCCTATGCTCTACCGACTGCGTCACAGAGGACGTACGTCACAGAGGGACGTACGGAGAATGCTCTGTAAAATATTCCATATAAGGTTATAGTGCACACATTCATGGTTTCAGACATGGTCTAGGGTTAGAATTATGCCGCCTAGGGGAGGTCTGACGTCATTATGACGTCACAGGGTGGGCCAGAACTGTCGTTTCTACCCTACTAAAATACTTGGAGAAAGGGGATAACTTTGAGGTTAGACGTAGTTCACACAGTGTGCCAATGTCGTTAAAAAGGGGGTCACTTTCATTCATTACTCCGCTTTTCCCATCAAAAAAATTTGGGGAGGGTGGGGGGGGGGGATTCTTTCAGAGCTGTGTTCGGTTAAAATAGGAGGTATTATTTCTAAATTAACATTATTAATGGTCATTTTTAAAAAGCCATAATCGACATGCATGGCAACCAGGTGGTACATGAGTGCCCCCCCCCCTACCTACCCCTTCCTCCCTCTAACCAGAATCATTACAAAGCTGGGCCCCTGCCCCACCCCCTCCCCCCACCTTCATTAGAATCACAGCGTATAAAAATCAAACTGTGATGTACAAGTATTCTTTTCTATATTTTAACACCGGAAGTCCAGGGTTTTTTTTTCAATTCTTAGGGCTTGTTGAGTTGGCGGAAGGTTATCCTTTAATCTAATTGCAATTAGCGAAGTTGATTCGAGATGCAAGAAGCCGCCAGCATTCATGAAAACTATCACACGGAGGGGCTGCGTCATCAATTCATTGTGTATGAACATCCGTCACGCTTGATTGGTTTTCAAAGATGCACTTATACAAACATCCCCCCTCCCCCCCCCCCCCCCCCCCCACCCCACTGTTGTCTGAGCGGAAAGTCACTGCACACACGCACGCAACGGTGTGCTATAGAGAGCTGGCCCGCGAGTTTGCACACAATTAAGACAATACGTTAATTGAAGCATGGGAACCACAACCCCGCAATTCAAACCCATTCCCCCGCCCCTCGCTCCCCTCCCATATACAATAACACCACACACTGGCATTCACTGAGACAACAAACAAGCCACACAAAAACCGCACTATCATCAACTGGTCTCCTCAATTGTTACATCACGCAATGGGAGGGGGGGGGGGGGAGGAGGGGAGGAGGGGAGGGGAAGGGGTTTTCTGTGTTTTTTTTTTTTTTTTTTTTTAGTTTTTGTTCCTTGCGCTTCAAAGCCAATTTTCGCAGTCCCTTTTACGACTTTTTTTCTCTGAATTTGCGATATATTGTGCAATGAAAACAAAAGCGCATGTGTACGCTGTTAAGGCTATAGAGCCCTCTCCCCCTTCCTCTCCCCCTCTCTCTCCCCCTCCCCCACCTGTTTTTAACACTGTAACTGACAGTAAGATGATGGCGTGAAAAAGGGTGTCTTTTCAACGGCACCTAATGAGGACTTTGATGCGGCTTCGTTAACAACCCCTCTTCCCTCCCCCCTTACAACTCACGAACTCACGCTCGGGGTGGGGGGTGGGGGAGGAGAGGGAGGGAGGGAGGCTTTGTATCGCTGTGCTCATGCTCGCCCTTGTAATCACAGGGAAAGGCACAAACAACGAGGATGAATGCCATCATAGGCTAGTTAAAATTGCAATAAAAAATGCACCATCTCCACAAATGGCACTGTTTTTATGGTTATGTTTTTGACGGTATTTTGATTTCCTGTGCCAGTACAAACTGTGGCAGTGCATCTTGTGGCAGTAAGTCCT
>OX457030.1:1380329-1410812 GCA_949752745.1 Protula sp. h YS-2021
CCTCCCCCACTGCCACCTTTACTCCGGAGTATTACTGGAAATATAACGGGCCGAGTACTGAAACGGGCGGCGTGATGTTGCCCCTCCTTCCCTGCAAGTCTTTTTAGAACTCGTGTTTACTCGCAATGCCGACACGGTGCACTTAATCCTTTGATGTTAGGCAAACCCCTACACAAGTTCTGTGTCGCTGCTTAATCCTGTGCTTCGCACAAGGCAACTCCCCCCCCCCACTTTACCAGACTTTTTTGTTACTGTTTTTTTGTGTATTTTGTTATTTTTTGTGCGGATATCCGCAGCATGTAACGCTTTAATAAGAAATTGATGGTAAATTTTCTTTTTTTTTCCAATAAAAACTTATCGACAACCCTCGTCCCCCCACCTAAAAAATACAAGCCCCGGGGCTCTTATTAGGAAACTGTTTCCTAATAGAAGCCCCGGGGCTTTAATTTGGTTTCTAAATGAGCGCCTGAAATTGGCCAGTTTCCAAATAGAAGCCTGGGCTTTTTTCGGAAACCCCCGGTACCCCCCACCCCCAAACTAAGGTCATCCGGTCACGCAAGGAAATTTTGAAGTCGATTTTTTTTCAAAAGCAGGTGCGAAAACTTGTGCACTCTTGAAATTTCCTTATTTTAAACCCTACTTTCGATCTACTTTCAAAGTAAACCGTCATAGCTACCATTTTCAGTAAGTGATCACGCAAAGAGGTCGTTTTTTGTGTGTGCGTCCATTCAACGTTTTTTTTTTGACGTCTATTCAACGCTACACCAAAGACGTTGATTAGAGTTGGAGAAAGTTGCGTTTTACTTGCGACCAAAAGCAGCATTGCTTAGTCAACATTTGGCTAATGTTGCTGGTTTTGGTCGAGCAGACGTAGCAACCGCAAATCGAGAGGGCTGCGGCAGTACATCCCGTGACAGTGGAGCTTGTGGCAGTACGTCCTGTGACAATGAGCTTGTGGCAGTACGTCCTGTGACAGTGGAGCTTGTGGCAGTACGTCCTGTGACAATGGAGCTTGTGGCAGTACGTCCTGTGACAATGGAGCTTGTGGCAGTACGTCCTGTGGACAGTGGAGCTTGTGGCAGTACGTCCCTGTGACAATGGAGCTTGTGGCAGTACGTCCTTGTGACAATGGAGCTTGTGGCAGTACGTCCTGTGACAGTGGAGCTTGTGGCAGTACGTCCTGTGACAGTGGAGCTTGTGGCAGTACGTCCTGTGACAATGGAGCTTGTGGCAGTACGTCCTGTGACAATGGAGCTTGTGGCAGTACGTCCTGTGACAGTGGAGCTTGTGGCAGTACGTCCTGTGACAGTGGAGCTTGTGGCAGTACGTCCTGTGACAATGGAGCTTGTGGCAGTACGTCCTGTGAGAGTGGAGCTTGTGGCAGTACGTCCTGTGACAATGGAGCTTGTGGCAGTACGTCCTGTGACAGTGGAGCTTGTGGCAGTACGTCCTGTGATAACGCGTCTGTGACGGTAAGCCATGCTGCAGTATGTCTTGTGACCACGGTAAACGGACAAAAGCCCATTAAGACAAAAACCCAATAGGACAAAACCCTAACCATTTAACAAAGGAGGACAAAACCCCAATCCGGACAAAAGTCCAATAGGATAAAGCCCCAATCATTTTTTACTTTTATTACAAGAATGATATATTAATATTGCTAAATTTTTATTGTATTATATGTATTTGCGCTTGTTCAAAATGTTAAAATATTGTTTGCAGATGGTACATCCTAACGATTACATAATAGTTCACAAAATTTGCTCCCATGGTTATTTGTTCTACATTTTAAGTTACTATATCCTGGATATTACACAATTCAGGTACTGATCTTAATTCCACACGTTATTACATAACAAAACACGAACTTTGATTCAAAAAGCTTTCATTTAAAAGCGCGATCGAACCCCATACTGTTTATTTCCGTGGATCAAAATGCTGTTCCAGGGTCAGGCAAATTTTTTCGGCTATATAAATCGGTGTCTTTGCGAAGAACAAAATCAAATTGCTGTTAAGATAAAAAGTGGAATTATGGAGATTATTAAAAATAATGAGGGCGGGACAAAATCTATATTCTTAAAAATTTTTAAACATTGGGCTTCTGTCCTATTGGATTGGAGTCCGGATTGGAGGATTGTCCTATTGGGCTTTTGTCCGGATTGGGGGATTGTCCTATTGGGCTTTTGCCCGGGATTCTGTGGCAACACGTCTTGTAACAGGATGTCTTATGAAAATATGTCTTGCGACAGTATGTCTTGTTAAGCAAATAAATTAATCAGCAGCTTGAACTTCACACATACACACACACACACACACACACAAACCCACACACACACACAGCGGAGTGGAGGGAGAAAAGAAAAGGAGGAGCAGGGGAGAGAGATAGAGACAGAGCGAGAGAGAGAGGAAGGGAGAGAGAGAGAGAGAGGAAAGGAGAGAGTGAGAGAGAGACACAGAGAGAGAGAGACAGAGAGATAGACAGAGAGAGACAGAGAGAGAGACAAAGAGAGAGAGACAGAGAGAGAGACAGAGAGATGAGAGAGAGAGAGAGAGAGAGAGAGAGAGAGAGAGAGAGGAAGGGAGAGAGAGTGAGAGAGAGACAGAGAGAGAGACAGAGAGATAGACAGAGAGAGAGACAGAGAGAGAGAGACAGAGAGAGATAGAGAGGAAGGGAGAGAGTGAGAGAGAGACAGAGAGAGAGAGACAGAGAGATAGACAGAGAGAGAGACAGAGAGAGAGGACAGAGAGAGAGACAGAGAGAGAGAGACAGAGAGAGAGAGAGAGAGAGAGAGAGAGAGAGAGAGAGAGAGAGAGAGAGAGAGAGAGAGAGAGGGGAAAAAAATGACGAGATTGCGTGCACACAGCAGAGAAAAACGGAGGCATTTCCTTCTTGGCAGTTACAGCGCTAGGTGGCATTTGCTTTAAGTGCGAATGACCGAGACTTGGTGACGCTGTGTCATGCGCACTAATTGCTTCCGGTTTCCGCTGCATCTCTCAGGTCTGTCTGGATACATTCCATTAAAGCTCCCTCTCCTCCTCTACCCCTTCCCCCCCCCCATCCCCCCGTGCTAACTGTCTCGCTGTATTTGCATTGCTAAAGAGCAGGAAGGGGTGAGGGGGGAGGGGTGGAGAGGGGAGAGGGGAGAGGGCTGCGAACACGAGTAAAATGAATGACTTTTTCATCCGGTGAATGTCAAACATTTCATCAAAATGTGCATACGATGAATGGAGAGTGTAACGATTCGGCCGGTGTCGCTTGCATGGCTGTGTCAACGATTGCGTGCCTCAGGGCGACATTTTAACCGGAAAAGGTGTCGCCTACCCCGAGCCAATCACTAACCTTTGCTGTCTGCTGTTTCCGCTAACGACCCCCCCCCCCTCCCCCCTCCTCCCTCATCCACCGTAATCCCGTTGTCAGCCTTCAAACCTAGTTCAACTGGGGGGAAAATCCCCCAGGGGGAGGGGGCAAGGGGAGCCACTCACGTGCCAACTGGTTACCATATGTGTCTATGACTGTTTAAAACAAGGGAACGCGGAGTACTGAATGAAAAATATCCCCTGTAAAACAAAATTGGCACTCCGCCCGCACCGCGTCTGACTTAGAAATTATCCCCTTTCTCCGCGTTGTTTTGGACGCGTATGGTAACACATAAGATGTCAAGTGCCCCCCCCCACCCCCCGCCCCCCCCCCCACCCAGCCCTGGGGGAAACCCTAAACTGCATCACAAAATTAGAAACAAAGTACATTTCATTCCTATCTGACCTTGCAAAAAAAACAAAAAAAAAACAAACAAAAAAAAAACAAAAAAAACAAAATCCCAAGCAGAAGTCCTCGCGATAATCCGCAAATGACGTCACAGTTTTCAAACAGTTGGCCAAATAATTGGGAAAAAGAAATGCCCAGTAGGAAATCGTTCGATCATTTATCCGAATCCACGACAACTGATCCAAGCCTGGATCAGCCTGGCGATGATTCATCTAGCAACAACTCATCAGACAGTGCCATTTTCAAACCAACAGTTTTTCAACTTAACATTTTTCAGCTCCCAATATTCTCCATTATCCCAGTCAAACATATTATTATTTTTATTATTATTAATAATAATAATATTATTGTTATTATTATTATTGTTGTTATTATTATTGTTGCTATTATTATTAGTAGTAGAAGTAGTAATAGTAGTAGTAGTGGTAGTAGTCGTGTAATAATCACAATAATCTTTATTTACATTTGCGACACCTATCAATCAAAATTTCAAATTATGATCAGTATTTTGTTGGAAGTCCATATTCGATTGTAAAAGCCTTCAAAATGAATTCACAGATAAAAAAACCTGGATTAAAAAAAGTGTCGTTTGCTTCTGAAAATAAACACAGGTTTTATTGGAGAAACTTTTAATACCAGTTTTGTTCATAAAGTATTTCCGGTTTTAATATTAGCCAATAATTAACATACGCAATCATGACAATAAAAGTAAGTTAAAAGATATATTTTATTTATTTATTTATATAAACCGTACAAAGTAACAAATGTGTAAATACAATTTGCAATTTACGATTTGGCCATCGATGTTGAAAAGTTTATAAGACACTTACATACTTTTCAAGGTCACGCAAATTCTATTCTATAGATAACCCCTTCTTGCTGTGTGTAAGGAAAGTTAATTGCTATGCAACAGTCAAGCAACGACACAGTTTTGGCAAGTGGTTAGTTACGTTTGTGTTATAATGACGATAGAGCATTGTGCTTCTCCTTTTTCTTTCATAGTCCCCGCATAAATTCAGTACAAAGCATCTCTTCCCCGACCTCTATAATCTACACCCTATATGCACATTTGAAAAACACTTTAAAATTGGCAAGTGTGAAATTGGGTATTTTTTTTTTCAATGTGATTAAAATAATACGTCCAAAAAAGAACAAGGAAGATTGTTAATTTATTTATCGGACCTTTTTTTTCTCTGCTTCACATACATCTTGAAACAATAGAAACAAAACTAACATGAAACTTCATTCAATTGAAGTGTTGACGGTAATTTTTTTATAAACAGTTTTCACTTTCCTCTAGACATCTGCTACCACAAGGTGTGTAAATAGCCTTTCTTTTTCTATTGATGCACAAAAGTGATGACAACTATTTTGATAGCTTATTGTTCACTTTCTCATCAAGAACAACAACTTCACTGTTAAGTCGGCCATCTGTCTATCATTTTCATTAAAATTTAAAAAACAAAAAAGAAAGAAGTGTTTGTTTTCAAATTTTTTTTGTCTCTCTCTCTCTCTCTCTGTCGAAAACAGTGGCCCGTCAGTTTTGAAGTGCGCATTACACGCGAAAAAAAAGCACGCGAAGCTCTGAACTAATGAACAAGAAAGGAAAAATAAAAGCTACGATTAAACGCTATTTCACAAAATATGTATTAGTGTATAATGTATGATGTCATGAACAAAACGAAATTTGATTTTTAATATATATATATATATATATATATATATATATATTATATATAGAAAGAGAGAAGAGAGAGAGAGAGAGAGAGAGAGAGAGAGAGAGACAGAGAGAGAGAGAGAGAGAGAGAGAGGAGAGAGAAAGAGAGAGAGAGAAAGGAAGAAAAATAGATAGAAAGAAAAAAGAAAGAAAGAGAGTAATAAAGAAAGAAAGAAAGAAAGAAAGAAAGAAGAAAGAAAGAAAGAAAGAAAGAAGAAAGAAAGAAAGAAAGAAGAGACAGAAGTTAGATCCCGGAGGGGGGGGGGGGGGGTACGGGAGCGACGAATTTTGCAGTCTTTTTAACGACCAAACATTTTAAACAAGGATATACCACATCGTTCGTTCCCCCCCCACTCTAGTGAATAACATTGACCCTTGATCCACCCAGCGCCTTCATCAGCACATGGGATTTGTTTACATTCCACGTTGGGCTACTACTTTTTCGTGGTGTGCATGGAAGAGTCTTTTATTCGCCCAAGAACGGGTGCCTGTAGCCCAGGGAGGTCAAGTCCTTAGGGGGTTCCCTCATCTCTTGCCTCACGATCATTGTATACGTCACCTGTAAACAAAAACAATAAACATAAACAATAAACATAAACAATACCAGTGAGCAAAGTGCCACCAGCAACTCCCCCTCTCCCTATACCCCCCCCTACCCCTGTAGAGAGAGAGGGGGGAGGGGTTACCTTGAGTGGCCATTACTTAAAGCAACCCCAAAACGCGGGGTGCTAAGTTTGAAAAAAAAAATTTGCTACATTCTTTAACCAAACGAGAAGAACCACCCCTCCCCCCCGCCACCCTTTTTGTGCGGGAAAGGAGAAGTGTGGACTATCAATCACCAGCTCCGTGTATTACGTACATCAACATCAACAACAATACTTGCCAACATATTTTAAGAGAAGGAGGGGGGAGAGAGAAAGAGAGAGAGAGAGAGAGAGAGAGAGAGAGAGAGAGAGAGAGAGAGAGAGAGAGAGAGAGAGAGAGAGAGAGAGAGAGAGAGAATAGGGGGGAAGAGATCAAACCAACCTGTGCAATCATGGCGAAAATTTGAAGAAGCAGGAGACGAGGGCGAGGCCGTAGCTCCACGACAAGTAGTTGAAGTTCGGGTTCGGGAGCCAATTCCGATCCTCCACGAACATGATGCCGAAGACGAGGAGCGTCACGACCATCACGATGCCTGCAAGAAGCAACAACGCCGAGATCGAGAAAAAAACGAGAGGTGGGTGGGGGTGGGGAGGGGAGGGGGGTAGTCACGACCAGAACGATGCCTGCAAGAAGTCATATTCCCCGTGACAGGGAAACAAACCAGGGCAGGGGGTGGGGGTGGCTATTTTGGCAAATTTTGGCAAATAAAGTATCACTGCTTTTGAACCAGTCTTTAGTTATTGCACGAAATCGAATATTCAATGTAATATTTAATTTGAATGTTTCTCAAATTCCAGGTTAAATATTGAAGAACCCGAACAATGCAGAAAATCGCACTTTTTCTCTCAGCCCTAAAAGTGGCCTCTGTCTTCGTAGTTCTAACAATAAACAAGCCATCGTTCTCCTCCCTCCCTCCCTCACCTCCCTCCCTCCCTCCCTCCCTCTCCCTCCCTCCCTCCCTCCCTCCCTCCCTCCCTCCCTCCCTCCCTCCCTCCCTCCCTCCCTCCCTCCCTCCCTCCCTCCCTCCCTCCCCTCCCTCCCTCATACCAAACGGCATCCGAGATGGTGGCCATTGCAACCTTGAAATTGGGTCAAAGTCATAATAAAAATAACCTACTGTATTTAAATAATAAACAAGCCATCGTTCCCTCTCGCATCCCCTCCTCCCTATCATCAACCGAAAGTCAAGATAGTGGTCATTGTGACCTTGAAATTGGGTCAGGGTCAAAATAAAGAAAAACCCTATCCACTATAGCAGGTCATCTATAAATCAAATATCATGAGAAAAAGATATCCGGTCTGGGCGTAACACCTGGTGATGGACGGATGGGCAGACGGACAACACCCAAACCTTAAGCCCTGATTTTGAGGGGGTGGATGGGTGGAGGGGGAGGGGGGGGGCTGTGCTAAAAAAAGAGAGAAGTTAGCGACGGACTTGTAACGACCGTGATGATGACGGCCGTCTGGAGCAGTGCAATGCCCTCCCTCTTCCTCTGCTTGTCCTCCGGCTTCATCTGGTGTCCTCGCTGTCCTGGATCCAGATGTAAATAATAATGGCGGTGCCGATGACCTGGGCGCAGAAGCAGAGCGTCACGGTCACTTGGGCGAAGACGAACCAAGCTGCAAATCAATGGCAACACATTTTAGGCAAGAATAAGTGGAAAAGTGACGAGTTTTTAAAAGAAAAGAAAGCAAAAAATATGCAATTGTTAAGCTTAGGCTTTGGGGAATAGGCACCCACCTGACGACATAGGTGTCAACGTGACGACATAGGTACCAACGTATTCATATTCATCTAGCAGGAATTGATACTCAGCTGACATGATTTGATGCTTAGCTGGCATGGAAAGATATTCATCGATACTCACGCCACATGAATTGATACCTGCATGGGCTTGAACTGACACTTACTGACTTACGATATCATTGCGTCATGAACTGACATTCTTAAAGCATAAACTGACACTTATATCACTCATACAAAATGTATTGACACGAATAAAACATCAAATGACACTCACACAACATCAACGTGCACTGACATAAGACGGATTTACACTCAAACAACACACAAAAGACACTCATGCATCAAGAAATGAGACTCTCATTACTTGAATCGACACTCGCATATCATGACTTGACACTCACGCGGCATGAGCTGACACTCGCATCACATGACTTGACACTTGCGTTGCATGAGCTGACACTCATATAACATGAATCGACACTCATGCACCATGAGCTGACACTCGTGTCACACGACTTGACACTCACGCGGCATGGGATGAAACTCGCATTACACGAATCGACACTCTCAAATCATGAATCGACACTCGCATTACATGAATCGACACTCCTGCACCATGCGCTGACACTCGTATAACATGACTTAACACTTACCCGGCATGAGCTGACACTCATATAACATGACTTGACACTCATGTACCATGAGTCGACACTCGCATATCATGACTTGACACTCACGCGGCATGAGCTGACACGCGCATCACATGACTTGACACTCACGCGGCATGAGCTGACACGCGCATCACATGACTTGACACTCACGCGGCATGAGCCACCCTTTGATGGCCACGAACTCCGGAGCGAGGATCCACCAGCATCCGTGGTAGGACTTCTGATCCGGATCCATCTCCAGCACCATGCCGGCGAAACACGCCTCCCACAATCCCATGCGCTTGAAGCCGCTGCAAAAAAAAAATGACGCACGTTGTTAAATAACAGCTGACCTCTGGGGACGGATCCCATGACACTCGCATCCCATGACTTTACACTCACGCGGCATGAGCTGACACGCGCATCCCATGACTTGACACTCAGGCAGCATGAGCTGACACTCGTATCACATGACTTGACACTAACGTACAAACGTATGTCACGTACAAACACCTCAAGACCCAACCCCCCCCCACCTCCCTCAAATTAAAAAAAAAGAAAATAAAGCAAAACTACGCGAGGGTAATTACCCGTAGGGAGGGGGGAGGAAGTAAAAGTATTAATAACTGTATAATTTAATACTTGTGTGTGTATGACTGAAAAGTAGTAACTAAATAAATAAACAAGTACTTTAATAAATAAACGTGAGTACCTATATAAACTATCCAGATAAAAAATAAATATCGGTATCTACGTGAATAAAGTAGTACCTAGGTACATAAGTGTGAGTACCTGTGAACGCGAGGCCAGAAAATAAAGTAGTGCTTAGGTACACAAGTGTGAGTACCTGTGAACGCGAGGCCAGAAAATAAAGTAGTGCCTAGGTAAATAAGTGTGAGTACCTGTGAACGCGAGGCCAGGAAACAATCCAGTATCCAGAACAGAATGAGATGAATAAGAATAAAAGGGATAGCGCATTGCAGAGCATGCCAGTCTCAAATATAAACCTCTTCCCCTCCCTCCTTGTCCAGTCGTGAACACATCCCATTTTATTTTTTTTTGGTCTTTAATATGTATCCTGTGACGTCACGAATTTCGATTGTTTTCGTTTAATTTTACACTTGAGTAATTTTATTTTCGGTTGTAATTTAGTGACTATTACATATTTTTCGGTTCCTTTCTTTTGTTTATGTTTTCGTGTTGTGTGTAAGATAAAAGCACCTGCATTTTTTTACGTCACCTGTTCTTATCAGAAGTGCACCTAATGATCGAACATGGACTTTGCGTTGGGGCTTATCTTAGTTTTAGTAAACACAGCGACAGACACCTGTGTGCTGTTGCCATTATTAGTGATTCCATTATGTACTCGTACATGTCAGCTGGTAAGACAAACGGACTGTCAAAGTGCACCCATATACACCACCCAACCGGTGTGTGCACTCATTTAGATGTTTACAATAATAATAATAATAATAATAATAATAATAATAATAATAATAATAATAATAATAATAATAATAATAATAATAATAATAATAATAATAATAATAATAATAATAATAATAATAATAATAATAATAATATAAAATAAAGCACTAGAAATATGAAAATACTTGTGAAATTTTGTTGTAATTTTCAATGAAAATGTTGTCTAAATATAATTTTAAAGTGATTTAGAGGGTCAAATCTTCTCAACAAAATATCAAAAAAATTACTTTTATATCTCAATTTGGTTTCTTTTCCTGATAACCCCAAAATGCCCCCCCCTTCCCCCTGTTCCGACATCACTCCGCCGCCCCCGCCAAATCCCATCCCCAGCACCTGGATGGCGTCCATCTCTCTGGAGAAGTTATTATTGAATAAAGATAATTCCAACTTAAATATCCATCTTCCTTCAACCCCTCTCAACCCAACCCTCTCACCCGAACCTCCCCCCCTCATCCCTCACCCTGCCCCACATCACCCCCTCAACCCTAAAACCTTCAGTCGTCTCACCCCTACCCCTTTCATCCCTCATCCTTACCCCCCCCCTATCATCCCTCACCCCCGCCTCCCACCCCCGGCCTCATCCCCATCACCCAACCCTTTCATCCTCCGCCTTACCCCACCCCTCATCCCGCCTTACCCCATCCCCTTAACCCCTCCTCCCCCCTTCCCTCACCCACCCCCTCAACCCCAAAACCTTCAGTCGCCTCACCCCTTACCCCTATCATCCCTCATCCCCCCCCGCCCCTGACCTCATCCCCATCACCCAACCCTTTCATCCTCCGCCACCTCCGCCATCCTCCGCCACCCCTCACCCCGCCTTACCCCATCCCCTTAACCCATCCTTCCCCCCTTCCCCCTCCTCGGAAAAGTTCCTGGTCCGGATCAATAAATCTCAGTGCGTATGCGATATTCGACAAACGCAGGATAGACGTCGCCACCCGATGTCGGATCAAAGTTGCAATCTGGTTGTATGTGAAATTCAAAACACTATTTTTTCCCCTCGACTCTAGGTAGAAGTCAAGAGAGCGACGATGTGTCGACGCCAAGAATAATCGCTGTATACACGTCCCTGGGGTGGGGGTGGGGGTGGGGGGAGGGTGGGGGGGAGGTCATAAAGTAAGTGATACCAAATTTTGGGAGACCCTGACAATTCAAATTTTTGGCTTATTTATGAAAACACATATTATGCGATAGTAGGGTAATTTTGCTTACCTGTTTTATTTGTTTCTATCATTTTTTGTTGTTATTTGCTTTTTTTTTTGCTGTTGTTTTTGTTGTTGTTTATTCATTTATTTATTTTGTTTATGTTTTTTTTTTTTTTGCTCTGTTTCATTTTCCTTTGGACTTGTTAAATCGACTCTTGTACAACAATCTGTTAATTCGAATCAGCGTATATAGAAAAGTCGTGTTTTGGCCGCGACGAAAAACACTAACAATGGCCTTTTAGAGATGTTTGAAATTTATCGACAGACTTTGTGACCTCAAACAGACGTCAGATAGACGTCAGAGTGGCGTCAGACAGAGGTAAGGGAGTCGTCAGAAAGACGTCAGAGAGGCGTCAGAGAGACGTCAGAGAGTCGTCAGAGACTCAAAAAGGAGAAGTCAGACAGACGTCATAAAGACACCAGAGAGGCGTCAGACAGACGTCAAAGAGTCGTCAGCGTTACGTCAGAGAGACGTCAGAGAGTCGTCGTAATATTTTGGGGAGAATAAAAGGAACGAGAGGAAATAAGATCTCGACCTTCAAGAGGAAATTCCTCGGCGTCTGTTATTTCCCCCCTGTAACAAGGATCAGCTCCACCCGGATGTCCAAACCCGGATCGGATTCATCTGTTGCCTGTAATCAATACGCCGTAAAAACAAAGGCTAAGTGTACCACATACAAACATAAAACTGTATCTGGTGTGGCGATTACAGCCAACATAAACACACCGTAGATTGCTAACACGGCCGCTAAATATTTACAGTTGTTTGCAATGTATATACAGCAAGCCATGCTATGAAAAAATTCTGACTTCTCCCTTCCCCGAAAAAACTCCCCCCCCCCCTCCCCAAACCGGCTAAAATAAAAGAATTCTATAAAATTTCGTTTTGGTATGTTTTCCATATTAAATGGTCACTCTAATTTATAGATATCTCTATTTAAAGATATCGATTATAGATATGTGTAAATGAATAAGAAATAGCTATCACAAAATTAGAAGTAGTTCTCAATAATTTCAGGCTTGAGATAAATCTTTAGTTAAGTTAGATATATCTAAATCAACTACAGATATCTCCAAATCCAGTTAATGTCAAATGGCAGGATTAGTATTATATGGGTATAGCAATTTGGAATATAAATATATAAATTTTGTCTTTATTGGTACAAAGCAACGACTCAGTAAACGATATATATATATATATATATATATATATATATATATATATATATATATATATATATATATATATATATATATATTTTCAGGATGGTCCTATTAGTCAAATGGCGCCATTCAAAGGGTGGTCCTATTGACAAGATGGTCGCACTTGCAGTGTTAAGACAGAAGTCTTGGGTTCATTTTGCCGCGTTAATTCTGTGTAGATTCCCTTATTAAAAGATTAAAATTGTAGTTTACTTTTATTCCGCTAGGTTGTCTGGGCGCCTTTTCAAATCAGTCTTGATAACAAAATCAGTTTAACACTTTGTCACGTGTTATTCCAGACACATATAAAATTCAATAACACGTGCTCTCAGGCTCAAACGATTTCTGAACGCCGTGGCGTGTAAAAGTTAAATAAATAAATAGTTAAATAAACGGATAAGGAATTACAATGTCCAAGGTATGAGCAATTTATTTTATTTCTGGGTCGTTCTTTCAGTCATGCTAAATTGTATTTTTGTATCTCATTTAAAATGGGTTTAACTGTGCTATAACTTAAATGGATGCAGTGTTTATAGAATCTGTTTGGTTCCAGATAGTCGAGTTCTCAGGACTGTAAATTGGTAGAATTTATTCTGGTGTAAAACAGCTTCAGAATATTGAAGAAGTGTAAAAGCTTTTGCCGAATATTTTAATGAATTTTAAGTACCTTTCTGAGTTCTGACCGAGTTTTAAACATTATTTGCAGAGATGATGTAGCAGTTGAGATAAAAGGCAAGGGGCATGTGAATGTTTGAAGGCCCTAACGTCGGTTAGTGTTTGTGTCTTTCAATGCCTCGCTTATACTGAATAGAATTCATGTAAACAAGAGTTATACAGTACACAATCTATTTCATGTAACAGGAATATAATGCGCCTTATAAATGGTGTAAATGCTGTTTCGCGGTGCTATAAATTCTGTTTTAATCGCAAGTCAGTTGCAGAACATTAAATAAGTAAAATAATGTTCTTGATTAGAAGAAAATCCATGATACCAGTGGTGAAACTAATGAAGTTAACTCTATGTTTTAAAACCGAAATGCGTTATTTCTATGCAGTGTTATTTTAATATTTTTATTGTATGTATGTTACAGCTTTACCAATCTGTTCAGTCTATTCCAATCGACTCCACTTGCACGAATACGAATAAATGATTGAGTTAAAGCAGCGCCTTTGTTTCCATGCCCGTCCGTACGTCCGTGCGTCCGCTACATGCAGGATACTCCTCTGTTATTACTTTTTTATGAGGTCACGCATGACGTCATTTCCTAATGTTTGCTTGCGGAGAAAAAAAATGCCCCCAATAAAGCAACTGCCAAAAAAAAAAAGCAATACAAAGAAAGCACTGTGCTACTTATCTCTTACTGGCTACTATAGATATAAGGGGAGGAAGATCCCTAATGAAAAGCGCTTCCGTTACAGGCATAACTTAATTAGAGCGGCCCCAGTAGACACCGTGACGTTTGCAGCAACGTTGGATCGACGTCTGATCAACGTCAGGTTTTTTGGTTCATTATGGAAGACGAAATGAAGTCTGTGTCTATTGACGTTGGATAGACGTCGATTTTCCAGCAATTGCGAATAGATTGTAAATGGACGTTAAAACAACGTCTGTCTCCCGACAATGAAATATGAGTCTAGATTCATGATCTCGATAGTGACCGTTATAAGGTTTCGTGGTGACCCCTCCGTCAAAGTACCCCCGTCCTTGAGTCATCGAGTAACGCATGACATAATATTCATGAATCTTTTTCAAAAGTAGGCTGGAAAAAATGACTCTTTTTGATCAATTCTCGAAACGACCTATCATGGCTTCCATTTCCGGTGAGCGATAATATGACGAGGTTGTTGTTTGGTTTTGAAAGCGATGTCTGTATCACGTTAACCTTTCGAAGTCTATGCAACGTCGATTTTTCCGACGTCTATTCAAAGTAGTATGAAAACGTTGGTTCTACTGCACTGCAGTGGAACCAACGTTTGGTTCTGCTGCAGAACCAATGTTTTGCATTGCAGCAGAACCAACGTTGGTTCTACTGCACTTTGTGACGTCATACTGTCTGAAGCGGAAGTGACGTCATACTGTCTGGACTGGAAGTGACGTCATAGCGTCTGGACCGGAAGTGGTGTCTGGAGCGGAAGTGACGCCATAGGCGTAGTCATGGCAACAAAGTAAACAAAGGAAACAAAGTAAACAAAGGAAACAAAGTAAACAAGGATTCTGGCTCACTTGATGACATCATACTGTCTGGACCGGAAGTGACGTCATAGCGTCTGGACCGGAAGTGCTGTCATGGACCGGAAGTGCTGTCTGGAGCGGAAGTGACGTCATAGACGTAGTCATAGGCATAGCCATGTAGGCGTAACCCTCATAACAAAGTGATGACCCCCCCTAGGCGGTAGTCGGGAGAGACCCTATGGTCATAAAGTGATGACCCCCCCCCTAGGACATACTATGTACCGACCCCCCCCCCCTAGGAGACAGTCGGGACAGACCTCCCCCCCCCCTCCCCAGGATCGTGATATGGCTAACTTCAAGAATGTATAACTTTAAAACTACTTGGTGGATTTATATGAAAATTTCACTGTTTGATTCAGTTTTATGTAAAGTTTTGTCATAAAGTTGTCACAGGCTATTTTCGCAGCTGGCTGTATGCATTTTTGTAAAATGCCACCATTTTAACTTTGTAAAAAGTGAAAAAGTGTGATAACTTTCGTTATAGTTGGTCGATTTGCATGAAAATTTCACTATTTGATTCAGTTTTATATCTAGTTTTATTATAAAGTAGTCATGGGCTATTTGCGCATGTGGCTGTATGCATAATTGTAACATGCCGCCATTTTAACTTTGTAAAAAGTGAAAAATTGAGATAACTTTCGCTATGCTTGGTCGATTTACATGAAAATTTCACTGTTTGATTCAGTTTTATATCTAGTTTTAACATTAAATGGTTATAGGCTATTTGCACCGATGTTTGTATGCATAATGTGACATGCCGCCATTTTAACTTTGTAAAAAGTGAAAAAATTGAGATAACTTCCGTTATACTTGGTCGATTTACATGAAAATTTCACTATTTTATTCAGTTTTATATCTAGTTTTGTTATAATGTAGTCATGGGCTGTTTACACAGCTGGCTGTATACATAATTTGACATTCGCCATTTTAACTTTGTAAAAAGTGGAAAAGTGTAATAACTTTCGTTATGGTTAACCGATTTGAATGAAAATTTCACCATTGAATTCAGTTTGATGTCTTAGTTTACAGTAGTTTGGCATAGGTGGGTTGTTGGAATGGCGCGCGCCCCCACCATTCAAACATGTGTTTGAATTATTTTTACGTCAAACTATTGTTCAACAAGTTGTTTAGCAATTGTACAACAATTGTTCAACGAGCTGTTGTTCAACATGTTGTTGAACATGTTCAACATGTTCAACATGTTCAACAACATGTTCAACAAGTTGAACATGTTCAACATGTTCAACATGTTCAACAACATGCTCAACAAGTTAAACATGTTCAACATGTTGTTGCTCAAGTTGAACATGTTCAACCTATTCAACATGTTCAACAACATGCTGTTTAACAAGTTGTTCAACAAGTTGTAGTTGAAGAAAAGAAAAAATAAGACATATGTTGAATAGGTTTATTAATACACTTAAATACACTTAAATATATACAGCTTAAATCTATAACAATATTATAACATTTATTGATTTACAAAGTCTTTATTATAAATGTTTAGTCAAATAAGTCTATTTTTCTTCATCTGCTTCACTCTGTTCACTGGCATCCATATCACTTTCTTCGTCACTGCTTTCACATTCCTCCTCCTCATCTAGAAGCTCTTCAAAGAATGCATCGTTTCTTCTTATAGCCGCCTTTAGTGCCTTTGAATACTCGTAATGTTTTTCATCAACAAAGTAATTAAAGTCTTCTAAAATGGTTTCATAATGTTCGTTTTGTTGTAGACGTTGGGCATATTTGAATAGTCTCATAAACAGTTGTTTAAGTCGACGCTTATAAATGGGTCGAAAGTCATCACTTGCTATGTCACGCGCATCTTCAAGCCCTTGTTCTTCATATTCTGAAACCTTTTCTTGAAATTTGGTATCATATTCATCGTAGACTTCTTGAACCATATCATACCAAACAGAGTCTGTTTCTGACTCACTTTCAGAGTCTGTTTCTGACTCACTTTCAGAGCTTCCGTCATTATCACCCTCAACACAATGTTCCATATGTTTGAACAAAGCTTCTTGACTGTTGTATAACGCACCACATTCTGTACAAGCATGTGCATTCTTTTCAGTCATGTTGACGCTTTGACTTTCCATAGAAGACTCGTCTAAAGTTTCAGTGATAGGTGGTTTCACAGGGTTTTCCATATCTATCTCCAATTCTTCTTCTTCTGAAGTTTGAGCATTCTTTAAGTGTCTTTTAAGACTTTGTGGCCAATTGTAAGATTTCAGACAAATGTTGCATTTATACATCCTTTCGGTTCAACATACACTTTTCAAGTGATGAAAAAGCCTTTAAACATAGCCTTATATACAACTTGTTGAACAACATGTTGAACATGTTCAAAATGTTGTTGAACATGTTGTTGAACATGTTGTTGAACATGTTGTTGAACATGTTGTCTACGCCTAGGGGAGTTTAACGTCATAACGTCATTATGACGTCATCATTATGACGTCATAATGACGTTATGACGTTCAACTCCCCTAGGCTTTTTCATCACTTGAAAAGTGTATGTTGAACCGAAAGGATGTATAAATGCAACATTTGTCTGAAATCTTACAATTGGCCACAAAGTCTTAAAAGACACTTAAAGAATGCTCACACTTCAGAAGAAGAAGAATTGGAGATTGATATTGAAAACCCTGTGAAACGACCTATCACTGAAATTTTAGATGAGTCTTCTATGGAAAGTCAAAGCGTCAACATGACTGAAAAGAATGCACATGCTTGTACAGAATGTGGTGCGTTATACAACAGTCAAGAAGCTTTGTTCAAACATATGGAACATTGTGTTGAGGGTGATAATGACGGAAGCTCTGAAAGTGAGTCAGAAACAGACTCTGAAAGTGAGTCAGAAACAGACTCTGTTTGGTATGATATGGTTCAAGAAGTCTACGATGAATATGATACCAAATTTCAAGAAAAGGTTTCAGAATATGAAGAACAAGGGCTTGAAGATGCGCGTGACATAGCAAGTGATGACTTTCGACCCATTTATAAGCGTCGACTTAAACAACTGTTTATGAGACTATTCAAATATGCCCAACGTCTACAACAAAACGAACATTATGAAACCATTTTAGAAGACTTTAACTACTTTGTTGATGAAAAACATTACGAGTATTCAAAGGCACTAAAGGCGGCTATAAGAAGAAACGATGCGTTCTTTGAAGAGCTTCTAGATGAGGAGGAGGAATGTGAAAGCAGTGACGAAGAAAGTGATATGGATGCCAGTGAACAGAGTGAAGCAGATGAAGAAAAATAGACTTATTTGACTAAACATTTATAATAAAGACTTTGTAAATCAATAAATGTTATAATATTGTTATAGATTTAAGCTGTATATATTTAAGTGTATTTAAGTGTATTTAAGTGTATTAATAAACCTATTCAACATATGTCTTATTTTTTCTTTTCTTCAACTACAACTTGTTAAACAACTTGTTAAACAGCATGTTGTTGAACATGTTGAATAGGTTGAACATGTTCAACTTGAGCAACAACATGTTGAACATGTTTAACTTGTTGAGCATGTTGTTGAACATGTTGAACATGTTCAACTTGTTGAACATGTTGTTGAACATGTTGAACATGTTGAACATGTTCAACTTGTTGAACATGTTGTTGAACATGTTGAACATGTTGAACATGTTCAACAACATGTTGAACAACAGCTCGTTGAACAATTGTTGTACAATTACTAAACAACTTGTTGAACAATAGTTTGACGTAAAAATAATTCAAACACATGTTTGAATGGTGGGGGGCGCGCGCCATTCCAACAACCCACCTATGCCAAACTATTGTAAACTAAGATATCAAACTGAATTCAATGGTGAAATTTTCATTCAAATCGGTTAACCATAACGAAAGTTATTACACTTTTCCACTTTTTACAAAGTTAAAATGGCGAATGTCAAATTATGTATACAGCCAGCTGTGTAAATAGCCCATGACTACATTATAACAAAACTAGATATAAAACTGAATCAAATAGTGAAATTTTCATGTAAATCGACCAAGTATAACGGAAGTTATCTCAATTTTTTCACTTTTTACAAAGTTAAAATGGCGGCATGTCACATTATGCATACAACCATCGGTGCAAATAGCCTATAACCATTTAATGTTAAAACTAGATATAAAACTGAATCAAACAGTGAAATTTTCATGTAAATCGACCAAGCATAGCGAAAGTTATCTCAATTTTTCACTTTTTACAAAGTTAAAATGGCGGCATGTTACAATTATGCATACAGCCACATGCGCAAATAGCCCATGACTACTTTATAATAAAACTAGATATAAAACTGAATCAAATAGTGAAATTTTCATGCAAATCGACCAACTATAACGAAAGTTATCACACTTTTTCACTTTTTACAAAGTTAAAATGGTGGCATTTTACAAAAATGCATACAGCCAGCTGCGAAAATAGCCTGTGACCACTTTATGGCAAAACTTTACATAAAACTGAATCAAACAGTGAAATTTTCATATAAATCCACCAAGTAGTTTTAAAGTTATACATTCTTGAAGTTAGCCATATCACGATCCTGGGGAGGGGGGGGGGGAAGGTCTGTCCCGACTGTCTCCTAGGGGGGGGGGTCGGTACATAGTATGTCCTGGGGGGGGTCATCACTTTATGACCATAGGGTCTCTCCCGACTACCGCCTAGGGGGGGGGTCATCACTTTGTTATGAGGGTTACGCCTACATGGCTATGCCTATGACTACGTCTATGACGTCACTTCCGCTCCAGACAGCACTTCCGGTCCATGACAGCACTTCCGGTCCAGACGCTATGACGTCACTTCCGGTCCAGACAGTATGACGTCATCAAGTGAGCCAGAATCCTTGTTTACTTTGTTTCCTTTGTTTACTTTGTTTCCTTTGTTTACTTTGTTGCCATGACTACGCCTATGACGTCACTTCCGCTCCAGACACCACTTCCGGTCCAGACGCTATGGCGTCACTTCCGGTCCAGACAGTATGACGTCATCAAGTGAGCCAGAATCCTTGTTTACTTTGTTTCCTTTGTTTACTTTGTTTTCTTTGTTTACTTTGTTGCCATGACTACGCCTATGACGTCACTTCCGCTCCAGACAACACTTCCGGTCCAGACAGCACTTCCGGTCCAGACGCTATGACGTCACTTCCAGACACTGTGACGTCACTTCCAGACATGACGTCACTTCCTTTCCAGACAGTATGACGTCACAAAGTGCAGTAGAACCAACGTTGGTTCTGCTGCAATGCAAAACATTGGTTCTGTAGCAGAACCAAACGTTGGTTCCACTGCATTGCAGTAGAACCAACGTTTTCATACTACTATTCAATGTTGTACTAATATCGGAGAAAGTGTCATAGAAAGTGGGGTTGTGGTTGCGAAAATAAAACCAACATCTAAACAACGTTGCTTATCTTACGTCTATTTAACGATGTGTCAAAACATTCATTAGACGTCGATCTATGTTCGTGACTAATTAAACCAAATTATAACCAGATTTAATGGTGTGGTTTACTCGAGTCGACGATGCAATCTCAGTAGTGTGAAAACGTTGGTTCTGAGTGACCTCCTGTGACGTCAGTATGACGTCACAGGCGACTCAGAACCAACGTTTTCACACTACTAATCTCAAATCGACGTTGGATGGACGTGGGAATTCTTACTGGGACATGACTGAAGTATCTGAAGAATCCGGATTATCCGGTTAGTGCTATTAAGTGGAGATTCTGACAGCAAAGCAAAAAAAAAAAAAAAAAAAAAAACACATCCCTGTTGCAGACTGTGTCTATATATAGCGTTCTGTGTTGTCAGACAAATCGGAGAGAAAATGTGCCAACTTTGAGAACAAAACACGATATTACTTTGATTTAATTCCAAGAAACAATTTAATTTTGATTGATTTGGTTAGTTTTATTTGTTAATTTATTATTTTTTTTCTGGAGTCGTGCGAGGAAGAAATTGATATCATCCGTGTTGCACGAAACGGTTGTAAATTTATGGAGCTGAATAAAATCCGTTGCATTAAAATTAAAAAGAAAAAGACGTTCCAAATTAATTTCTGTATTGCTTGAGGGTTGGTTTGCTTGTTTGTTATGGATTACGACAACGTGAATAAAGTTGAGCAACAGTGTGCATTGAACAAATCAAATGGATACCGCGCAATCTCCTTACCATTTCCGGTTCCGGGAAACGCGTGTTGCGCAAACGACAACGCCCAAAGCACGCGTGTACAGAAACCGAATACACCTGACACAAAAGTAAATGTAAACAATAAAAACTTCAAAGAACATAAAACAACGTATACGACGAGAATATGCGAGGACGCGAAAAGTCACTACACGAGAAAGCGAGATCGAAAAACCGCGCTATTTTACGACGCGGTGAGGCGCGGAGATATTCCCCGAGTTGAGACCGTCCTTCATAATCTTAAATGTCAACAGGTGAGACCTTGTAAAATTGCATAGACTAATTAATTTTTATTACGTCACAATAATGTTCCACAACAGTCCTGTTTGTTTTGAATGCAAATGAGCTGCCGATTTTTCGATATTTTTTAGGTAAACTAGAAATATCTAGAATTCAATTAATCCGTTAATTCCAATGACAGATATCTGAACTTAATTTTTAAACATCTAAAATTGAATTACAAATGTGCAAAAATGAATTAAAGAAATCTAAAATTGATTATTACATTTATAAATATTAACAAAATGGGACAGAATAATAAACGTTTTTAGAAGTATCTTAACATGAATTTTTACATATCTTTAATTGAATTTCAGATAATTTTTTTCGTTAAAATTGAGATATCTTATATTGCATTTTAGAAATCTGCAATTGAATTTTTAAATTATTGCGATGTGTCTTTAAATAATTTCAAATGTCTGTGATTATTAAAAGTATCAGAGTAAAATTTCCGATATCGAAAATTCTGTATAAAAGCGTAACTCACTTTTTGTATACACGAGCTATTCTTAAAATTTTCAAGCTGAATAATAATAATAATAATAATAATAATAATAATAATAATAATAATTGCATTAATATTTTATTGCTATCATTATTAATATCACTATAATACTTATTATTATTATTTTATTGTTACTATAATAATAATAATTATTATTCATTATTTCTATTACTGATATTATTATTATTATTATTGTTGTTGTTGTTGTTGAAGTTATTGTAAATATTACTACAATCATTAGAATCATTTTTTAATGTAACATGTTGGACCCAGGATGTTACCAAGGGAGGTGTTTGTGGCGGGGAGGGGAGGTGGGGGTGGTGGAATTCTCTAATATATTCTAAATTCCAAGCCCCCCCCCCAAATCCTCATCCCCACCACACTCATTCCTTCTGGAATCCGACTTTAAATATGTGTGTCGTTGAAAAAAAAAATTGTGATTTTTTTTTTGGGGGGGTTTTGTATGTTTTCTTTCTTGTTTTTTTACTTATTTTTATTTTTTTATTCGGTTTTCTAATCAGTGTGTAAATTGCAGGAAGGAGAAGTCTTGAAGTGGCTACTTTCTACTTCTCAGATAAGAGATCCACAGCACATAGATAAGCCAAGTGGCGCTTGTGTGAAGCGATACCTCGTCATGGCGCTGTTATCTCTTATCTCCATCTTGACTACTCCTCTTTTCTACGCTCTGCACGGCGCGTTGAGAATGATAATCAAAATGTACACGTATAAGGATTTATTGACGCTCATGGACTTGCCGTATGTGTTTGCGTTATTGAGTGAGAAACGAGCGATGCTGAGGCTATTTCACGCTTACGGTGCCGATGCGCTTTCGGTGGATAGCTTAGGAAATAATGTATTTCATTATCTTACCGATATGGCTATTCATGACACAGATAAAGCTCTTCATTTGTTTAAGTTACTCATGGAGGTCGAAGGAGACAGAGTAAATCTAAGATGGCTGCTGACAGAAGCAACCAATCGCTATGGACTTACGGCGCAGGAATACATGGCAGAAAGGGGTGCATTTGTTTTGCTGCGGACTATTTTACACACGGAGGGGATCATCTGCAAAGTCATTTCCGCTGCACGCGACGACAAAAATGACGTCTTTGAGAACGATGACGACACGATTTATGACGTAGTGTATAATGACGAAAGCACATTTAATACAATGAATGCTGCGGGCACAGTGAATAACTTAATGGAATTTAGAATGTCAGAATTTGACGGAAAAGATTACGGATTTTTCCGCTCTCTGGTGGAATGTCAGCATGCCGGGGAACAGCAGGAACAGGAAATTAGCTCAAAACTAAAATGGCCGCTTTTGAAAAGTTGGATAACATGCAAAGTATCCATGCTCATGCCTTGTGTTATCGTATCTCACATTTATGAAATAGCATTCACGGCGCTGCTGTTGTTCTATTTATGGAACACAGGGGGTGACCATAACGCCATCCCATTGGCTAAAACCCTGTCCTTTGTTTACCAGAACCAAGCGCACCTGCAGTCACGTGGCCAGGGCACGCACACCATTGGCTTGGCCAATACTCGCGTTGTCATGACGTCGGCGGAAATGCTGACATCAGTAATGAATTCGACGCAAGGTTGCCCAGGAAATGAATACCGCCATATCGGGGACATCACCGTCACAAGCTGCTTGATGACGGCATTGAGAGGACTGAACAGTCCCCAGTATTGCAACCGGAAGCTCTCCATGGAAAACATACTGAAATTTACCGGCATAGATCACAAAGGAAATGAAATGCTGAGGTTTATAGCTTATTATTCACGCCCCATCCACACTCTCTTTCTCTCGCTATCCATTTTTCATGTTGTCTGGGATGGTATTCACCGGTTGGTCTTTCTGTGGTCTTATGTCTTCGCAAAATATAAGAAAAATACACACGGTTTGATGACGTATGCACATGTGAAATTTCCGGGTTCGTATATAGGTAAACAATTACTTCTGCTTTCGTACGTGTCCCTCTTACGTTTCTATGTGGTGTTTCAAATACGCTATGACCTGCTCGTTAATACAGATGAACTCAGTGCCGAAAAAAACCTGGAGCTTTTCGACACACTTAGCTATCTCATGGTCACGTGTTTAATCGCTAGAGGTCTCTATCACATCTACGCCCTGCGCCTACTGCCATCTATCGGCCAATTCGTCATAGCCATGTTCAAAATGGGGGAGACACTTCTAGATTTTTCCATAGTTTACATGGCTGTGATGTTCATATTTGCCGTGGTTTTTCATTTTATGATGAGAAACGATGACTGTCCCGCACTGAAAAAAGAAGGGTTTGAGAGCATCATAAGCAGTATGTTCTATACATTTAAATTGCTAAATAAACATGTGACGTTTCCATTTCCCAACCCCAACCCTCTTATCATTGTGACGTATATCTGTTTCACGTCAATCTGCTGTTTGCTCCTCCTTAATCTCCTGATAGCATCCATGAAGATCACGTGCACACGGATACTGAAAGAACCCTGGATCTCGTTCTTACGAGATATGGAGAGAATTAACGAGGTCATTGCGGTAGAATTCAGATTGAGATTCCTGCGTTTTCTTCTACCGTCGCGAATACGGAAGGGCTTTCTGGAGAGAGCGGGTTGTGAGGTGTGCGAGGACAAGCTGGGCAAAATGCACACGTACCTCCGGGCGTATGAGCGCCTTGGTTAGCTCTCACGTGACTCGTGACACGTGACCCAAACATGCGTCACGTGTGTGTGTGCAGCTTAGAATAGTGTGCAATAACAACGATGAGCATTTATTTAATAATAATCATTTATTCTATATATATATATATATATATATATATATATATATATATATATATATATATATATATATATATATATATATATATACAAATAACTGCTTTTGTAATATTATATTCGACTTTTGAAAATTGATAATTATTTGATTTTATAAATATATCAATAAATAAATGAATAAAAAATAAAAATTGAAAAATAAATCAAATCAATTGCAGAGGAAACTTAATTTCTGCTTTATTGGTACAAAGAAACGACTCAGTAAACATTTCAAAGTCGATCCCACGTCGACTTGAGGTTTCGACGTCGATCCGACCAAACCACATCATTAATTGTGATTGGACGTGACCACAGACCAACGTCTTTGATACAACGTTGAATGGACATTGGGTAGAAGTTGTTTCTCCGACGTCTAATCAACGTGTTTGGTGAACGTTCAATCGACTTCGGATACACACACACACACACAAGAGAGAGAGAGAGAGAGAGAGAGAGAGAGAGAGAGAGAGAGAGAGAGAGAGAGAGAGAGAGAGAGAGAGAGAGAGAGAGAGAGAGAGAGAGAGACAAAAGGGGGAAAAAGACCAAAAAAAAAAACAAAAACAAAAAAAAAACAAACAAACAAACAAACAGCAACTTCATATTATCATTCTCTGGAAATGATAGCTATGACGGGTGACTTCGTAAATAGACCGAAACAAGGATGAAAAATATGAGAATTTCAGGATTGCACAATTTTTTCCACAACCTATTTTTGAAAAATATTCGGGGAAATCGACTTCATAGAAAACCTGCCGTGCGGGATAATCGGAGGGCTGGGGTGCTGTGATGGAGGGGTGACCACACTATGACTGTTGCTGTCCTGTAGAATGCTTTGATGGAAGGATGACCATACCATGATTGTGGCTGTCCTGTAGGGTACTGTGACGGAGGGGTGACCACACTATGACTGTGGCTGTCCTGTAGGGTACTGTGACGGAGGGGTGACCACACTATGACTGTGGCTTCCATGTAGGGTACTGTGACGGAGGGGTGACCACACTATTACTGTGGCTGTCCTGTAGAATGCTTTGATGGAAGGATGACCATACCATGATTGTGGCTGTCCTGTAGGGTACTGTGACGGAGGGGTGACCACACTATGACTGTGGCTGTCCCGTAGGATCATGTGGCGGAGGGGTGACCACACTATGACTGTGGCTGTCCTGTAGGGTACTGTGACGGAGGGGTGACCACACTATGACTGTGGCTATCATGTAGGGTACTGTGACGGAGGAGTGACCACACTATGACTGTGGCTGTCCTGTAGGGTACTGTGACGGAGGGGTGACCACACTATGACTGTGGCTTCCATGTAGGGTACTGTGACGGAGGGGTGACCACACTATTACTGTGGCTGTCCTGTAGAATGCTTTGATGGAAGGATGACCATACCATGATTGTGGCTGTCCTGTAGGGTACTGTGACGGAGGGGTGACCACACTATGACTGTGGCTGTCCCATAGGGTACTGTGACGGAGGGGTGACCACACTATGACTGTGGCTGTCCTGTAGGGTACCGTGACGGAGGGGTGACCACACTATGAATGTGACTGTCATGTAGGGTACTGTGACGGAGGGGTGACCACACTATGCCTGTGACTGTCCCGTAGGGTACTGTGACGGAGGGGGTGACCACACTATGAATGTGACTGTCCCGTAGGGTACTGTGACGGAGGGGTGACCACACTATGACTGTGGCTGTCCCGTAGGGTACTGTGACGGAGGGGTGACCACACTAGGACTGTGGCTGTCGAAATGGCGAATCTGAATTGGGTCCATACGTCGTCTCTTTCCCCAATGCCTATGTAACGTCGAAAGGTAGACATTCTTGCGACTTTCATAAAAAAAAAACAACACTCCACGTTGATCAGAGGTCGGAGATGCCAGACAGCAGCCGGATATGTAACGTCTATCCAACGTTTACCCAACGTCGCAATGTTTACTGGGAAATATACAAATAAAATATGAATTAATTAATAATAAAAATACAGGTGCTCTTTAAATATGGGTCACAATCAAAACCGGCGACGTTGTAACCGGTGTCATGCAGCTGACTCGAAATACAGGTTTTTTCAACAAATAAATAACTAAAGTTGTTTATCAAAGAGCAGAATAACTCAACAGTTTTACTGTTTTTTTCTATCTCTCAAGAAAGAAAGATAGTTTAACAAAGAAGGTTTTCTGTCTACGAGGCAGGTAAAACTACACAAATCTGAAACGATTTAAGGGGTGGGAAGGGGTGTATGTGTCGCCGGGGGGAGGGCACGGGGGGGGGGGGGGGGAGGGGGGGGAGGGGAGGGGGGGATTTGGAGGGGTAGGGATTCAGTATGCTATTTTTTCCCCGAGTCATATCGGTTCGGGTTCATTCGTAACCTTTATTCTTGCATTAATCATTTTCTGTTCTTACTTAAGACCTAAGTTGCATTATGAAATATACGGCTTAGTTATGTTTATTTTTAATTTTCATATCTTTTTCATCATGCTAGCTTTTGCGAAAAAAAAAATAGCAGTTATTTTTGTTTCGCTTTTCTCATAATTCCATTAAATAGCCCCCCCCCACCCACGCAAAAAAAAAAAAAAAAAACAAAAAAAAAAAAAAAAAAAAAAAACAGTCCCCATCTCTCAGCATCGTGAATCCGTGGACGTATTTTGTTTGCATACACCTAACGCTACAACGTAACGTCAATACTTCGCGCGAACTGTCATGGTAACAGCACATTCGCCGTTTTCCGCCCCTTTTTAAAAAACGTCGAAATAACGTGCGCATTTTGAATTCTCTGCCTTTCTAACAAGTTAAAATTCGAGCGCATTTCAACCACAATTCTACAATAATGTCAGAAAGAAATGATGTACATGCGAGCGAATCTTTCCAATCATTTACATATGAGTTCAAAGACGAAAAGTGCAATTCAAATAATATGAATTGCAATGCAAATGGAACTGAAAGAACGGAAGTTTCAACTGCGAATTATACGAAGATGGCTTCGTCAACTTCCGCTGGAATTTTTTCTGCTGAAAAAATGTCTGGATTGCAAGAACATAGCAGTATTCCAGAGATGGAACAGGAACAAATTCCTGGTATCCTGAAAAGTCATTGTCGGAATACCCACGTCAAGAGCTGTCGAAACATCAGCCCAGAAGCAACTCCAAAACAAGAATATTTAAAAAGATATTTCGCCGTCAAAAACATGCTGTAAAAACTAATGAAAACACAAAGACAAGAACAGGTGAGATTTTGGGATATCGCTCCTCGGATCAAACTGTACAATCGGGAAGGAAAGAAGAATTAATTGGAACGGATGGGGGATTCTTCGGGACCTGAAAGCGTGCAACGGTTAAACCAAGAAAGATCCAAATGGCAACAAAAGGCAGCACAACTGAGGAAATTAAACCGAAGCAAAACAACTGAAATCGAGGCTTTGACGAAGCATGTCCAAAGTCTGGAGAAAATGATCGAAATCTGCAAAAACAAAGCTGAAAATACCAATAAGGTATTTAATTATTATTTATTTATTTATTAATTATTATTATTATTATTATTATTATTATTATTATTATTCGTATTATTATTATTTAAACAAGGCAACTCTTTCTGTCAATCTTAAGAGTGGCATAAGTAAAAGAATGGAAATTGAAAAGCAAAAAATGATTGAAATACGAAAAGTCGAATAAGGTTTTCTAATTATTTAAAAAAAAAAAAAAGAAAAAAAAAAAAAAAAAAGAAGTAGGAGGGAGGGGAGGGGCGAGCGGTGAATGCTAATAAAAGACCGAATTCCCAATTAATTATGCCAAAATTACATTTTTACCCCCCCCCCCTCCCTTATGCAAAATTTATCGTATGACAGGTTGACTACATCGTTAATTTGTATATTGCCCCTGCCCCGCTGCCCTCCCCCCCTCCCCCCCCCCAAACTTTCGTACTTTATCGAAGGACCCCTAGAGAATTTTTGTTCCCATAAAGCTTGCACTCAACAACGTACAGAGAATAGTATATACATATATATATTGCTGTTTCAGTTAACACAAGAGCATCCCGAATAATTAATAGGAGTAAGGAGATGCCCCCCCCCCCCCCCGCATCCCCTCCCATCTCTGGGGATGGGGGGGGGGGGGGGGGGAGGTAGACTCACGGACCTGGTTACCATGCGCTGTCTACGACTTTTTTAAAAATACCCCTAAACGCGGAGTGTTCATTTTCAAATAATACCCTTTTTTTTAACAAAACGCAGAGTGAACTTCCGAAAATAACCCCCCCCCCCCCCCATTTATTGTGTAAAACGCACCGTTACTTAATGAACATTAGCACACCCCGCGCACCGCGTCTGACATCGGAATTAATCCCGTTTCTCCGATTTGTTTTGGACACATATGATAGCATATTCATACTAAGTGAGCTCCCCTCCTCCTCCCCCTCCCCCAACCCCACCCCGTGAAGAAGCCATATAAAAGCTGGATATGAACAAACGCAAGTTTTTTCCGAAACAAAAACAAGGAGTTCCCTTCTCTTTCAGTTAACACGAGAGCGCGACTCTTTGCGGAGATGTTTGAAATGCCTCCCAAACCGAGGCTGAGAAAATGGAGGTGGAAATCGCGTTTCTGCAACAAGAGCGCGACGATGGCGGAAAACGCGCTAAAACAGCTGTCGGACGACTACCAAAATCTGCAGGCGATTTTCCAGAAAGCTGACCAAGAGCGTGTGAAATATGAGAGCGCGCTAATCGAGATTAGAACGCGCACTGACGCGGCCATACGCGACGTTTGTGAGGAGCTCTGTGATATACTTGATCAGAACCGTTACCTCATCAAAAACGGACTAAAGGGAAAACCGTCTGATTTTCAAAAGATTCTAAAAGTAACAGATGAATATCTTGTATTGCAAGGCGAGAAGAATCGTCTGCTCAAACAGACAGAAGAACAAACAAGTCGCCTTATCGCCCAGGAGGTCTTACATCACCGATCTTAAACTGGAACTAGCGACAGCTGTCAATCATCTGATGAAGGCGGGCATAGACTATAAGATGCATATTGAAGGTACCGCCCCCACAGTATCTTGATGTTCTACAAAAGGACTGTAAGGTGTCTCCAGAGTCCAAGGGGACGGTGCTGTGACGTCACGCCTGGATCACGAGAGGCCGCAGATCCAGATCAACCCAGCGCGCCTGAAGGAGGAGGAGCAGGAGCAGCATCCCAGCCCCCCGCCCACGGATAAACTCGATGCGGTAAGGGGAACCGGTAAACAATTCCTGAGCCACATGAAAGATCAGATGAACCAGAAGATTCTGCAGCAGTGGATGATCTTATCAACCAGGGGACTGAGAATGTGAGAAAAGCTGCAGGGGGGAAGCACAGCAGCGTGCGGTGAGAGGGCGACCCCACTACGAGAGATCGCTAAGAACTGCTGCAAGCAGGCCTGCAGCTGCTGTGCTGACTAGCTGTCACAATCACGCAGCTGCTGTGCTGACTAGCTGTCATAATCACGCAGCTGCTGTAGTGATTAGCTGTCTTAGCCATGCAGCTGCTGCTCTGGCTAGTTGTATCAGTCATGCAGCTGCTGTTGCTGACTAGTCATAAATCATGCTGCTCATTCATGTAGCTAATGTCCTGACTAGCTGTTTTAGCCATACTAACTATCTGTTTCAGTCTTACAGCTGCTGTGCTGACTAGTTGTCACAATCACGCAACTGCTGTGCTGACTATCTGTCTCAGTCACACAGCTGCTGCATTACATAGCTGTCTCAGTAATGTAGCTGATGTGCTGACTAGCTATCTTAGTCACACAGCTGCTGTGTGGGCTACCTATTTCAGCCATGGCTCCTTGCAGCTGTTTGTACTGACTCTCTGCCTCAGTCATGCCCTGATACAGCTGCATTGCTCACATACTGTGTCAGTTGGCAACAGAAAGATCTAGCGGGCAGTATCACTTTTTTCTTCACAAAATGGGGGGGGGGCAGGGGGGAGGGGGAAGGGGGAAGGGCACATATTTTGAGAGTGCATAACACCAGCCTTCACAGATCCACCAGAGGG